>JAUZNC010049412.1:0-15613 GCA_034780395.1 Vannuccia rotundouncinata | reverse complement strand
GGAAGGCGCCCAGCTCTCTCTTGAAAAACATGGTGCGACAAACGTCGACATGTCGCATGGGCTGGCCCGGCCCTGATGAAGACCCGAAACTATAATAGACTATAAACAAATAGGTAGTTGGCCGAACAAAAAAATATCTTAATATTTGGGGAAATTCAGGACATTTGAGAAACGTTGCTATTGGCGAATGTTTGATAATACAGGCGAATTCTACTGTTGTAAATTTAATTCTTTGTGTCAAAAATTTTATTGTACAAATTTGGTAGGATTGGGCTTGTGCAATATTTGCTTTGAGGGCGACACACAACAGCAAAAGTTTTACTTGCGTACATGCTACTAACATGTTTGTAATAGATACATATAATTTACCAATAAAATAATAATAAGGTTAATAATTTTTTATTAATTTAGTAAGCCGCCCGCATACAGAAGCTTTCGAGAGAATTGCCCTCTCCGAATAACATGATAAAATATATTGATAGGCTCACCCCAAAATGTACTAAACTATTGATACATATATATAAAAGTAGAAACAGCAATTAATATAAGGTATGCATAATTTTCACAAATTAGATTTTTATATCCAAACGAAATAAAATTCATAAACTATGGGTCAGAACATTGAGTAAGGAGGTTTAGAAGTTTCGAGTGACATAATTCATAATCAAATATTTATAGAAGCTTTAAAAAATTATGACACAACCTATGTATGGGTTCGTTTTATTTAACCTCTCAATTTATATATATTACATAATAATATGGTCTTTTGACATTCTTTTTAAAAAAATATTGACAATATTGACTACCGGATGATTTTGGTGCATAGAATTAAACCTTTTAACACTTGACTGCGAGGGCAGATCGAAAATCCTCATACCCTAGAGGATTATATACCACATTATATATATTATATAATGCTCAATTTCTTTCTTTGAATAAGTTTGCCATTTTTGTTTGGTAAATTTTGAATAGCAATTAAGTGATAACTAAAAATATTAAATATATTATTAGAGTATAGGAAGCATTGTGAACATATAGGAAGTACAACATTTTTTAGCTATTGTCATTTATAAAATACTAATTGTATTTTTCAGTTCAAAAATGTAATAATAAAATATACTGTTAAAAATATAATATTAAATAATTAATTACGTACATAATTAAATGATAACACCAAACAATTTATAAAATAATCTTCACAATTCAAAATATAAGCTATTTATAGATGAAATATATTTAAATCTAATTTAATGAAGAAAGTTATAGTCGAGATAACAAGGTTCATGAGAAATAAAAACTTCACAAAAACATTCACATAATAGAAAATTTGATAATTCATACAATAAAAAATAAATCGTATCATGAATACTTATAAGTTAATGAAAGAAAATGAGGGTATTTGAAGCAAAAATAAAATATTGCACATTTATTGTAGTAGGTGTCAGGTAAATAAAAAAATAACCTAGTTTACATCGTCAGAAGTAAGTTTTTGTTTCTTTTTCTTCTTTTTGTTAGAATCCTTTTTCTTGTGAAATTTGGTTCCTATACAGAGCATTCCTAAACAAAACAAAAATGTATTATGAATTAAAGTCCATGTAACTAATTGGTTTTAAAAGATATAAACAAGAAAATACATACTTTTAAATTTTTTTTCCAGGTCATGTTTATGATGTTCTGGCTTTGGTCTGAAAAGTAAACAAAATGGAATTAATTATTTGAATTGGGTGACCTCTATTATTCAAAATATAAAACTAAATTTTCACGGCCCACTTTGTAGGAAGTAATCCATCAAGATTTAGCAATAAAGTAGTTTTAGACATGGTGACATATCTAAACATATTCTCAGAAAATAAACTTGCACATATAAAGGACTTTCTTACATAAGGGGGCCTATTTCGCAATGAATTTAAAAAAACGGTCTTCAATTTCTATCAATAGACCACGTATCGTTTTGGGAAAATGAAATGATAAGTAAGTAATGGATATGTAGATATATAAAAAGACGGTACTATAGCGGTGAAAGAGAGTAATATAAAACTACATGTAAAGTGTACCTATCATCAAAAGGGATCGTTACAGGTGAAATTAAATATTTTTAAGGGTAAAACCATTAAACTATCGTTACCCTAAAATTACTGCTCAAATAATAATATACAGCACAAAAAAACGATAAATTTAATAATTCTTAAATATTGCCATTATTGATAAATCTTTTATTCATACTTTCATTCATGCAATGCATAATTATTGATAAACTGACAAACAATTTGAAAAATAGAAAGTTCTAATTATTGAAAGGCCGTTATTGAATTGATCACTAGTATATAGACGGTCCATAGTTTACATGTCAAACAATTTGGATAGCGGATATTTAAAAAACAAGTCTAGCTACAGAAAATGAGCCAGTAGAACAAAAATAAAATCGTGAAACAAAGCTAGGTAAATAAAAGCAGCCAGACACATTTGGTAATAGAAAATAAGTCATATTATGATCTTTCAGAATTAAAAATAAGGGTTATTCATTTTCCAGAAATAAGGAATGCAATATTAAGCCGATCACCTTTAGAGAAGCCGTATCAAGAAAATAAAATACTAAAAATCAGGAGAAACCAGAGTTAAAATAAATACAAAGATAATAAAAGAAAAACAGAACTTTAATAAAACTTGAAGAAAATAATGTTAAAACATGCAAAACTCAACACAATTTATTTGAGCGGATCTTTTTATACATTCAAATTCAGTTAAAGTATATATTGTGCAATTATTGAATATTATATTATCACATCTGAATTAATATTGCTCATTCCTCACCTGTCCATGTTAAGATCTTCATCCTCAACGAGCTCAGCCCTGGCATCGACGGTTTTGACGAGCATACTGATGAGTTCTTCCTCCCGCTGTCGATCTGAGTCGGTCTTTTGAGCTTCTAGATCACCAAAATATTACCATAGAACTTATATTAATAAATATACCACCAAATTCCTCTATTCTAAGGTTAAATTTCGCTACAATACGAATCATGGTTAGGTAAAAATTTGTGAAACCTTTGAATCAACTTGTGTAATTTGAATAGGATCTGTAGATTCATGCAGACAAGTCGGAAGCAATTTTTAAATGTGTAAAAACAGTTGAAATTATCAAGAATAAAATATGATAAATATTATGAAAAGTTTTGAAGTAATTTAAAGCGATTAAATAATATCTATAACGAATTAACGGGACTGATTGACCAATGCTGGAAAATTTATTTTTAATACTGAACAATATATTCGAATTATTGAAATATTAATAGTAAAAATCGAATTTATAAAATGAAAGCAATGATTTATGAACAAAATAATTAGCAAAAAATATTAGGTATTAATATTTACAGGCATATATTTAATATAAATATAACACCTATAAATATAGTAAAATAGTTCGAAACAAAAAAAGCACTCTAAATGAATAGACATAGTATATACCAGTCTGAATTCAACTTTTAATATTAGCGCATTAATATTATAGGTTTCTCATTAGGCCAAACAAATTAAAAGTAAATTTTAACATTCACACATCATTGTCTAAATGTGAATTAACTGGTATCAACTTAACCGAAAAACTTCTACTAAAAATATGTATATCTATATTGGACAATAAAAAGCATTACAACTTCAAATCCATACATATCTCATATCATGCAAAATTATCTTATGTAAAATTATACAAACCAAAGTTATGCGTAGACAAACAAAAAAATATTATAATAAGTTTAATAAAAAGAAATTTGAATGAAATTATAACTTGGTGTGTTTAATTTGTATAAAGTGTGACTTGAATATAGTAATAATAATCCTACGTTGTATTTTATCTGAAAGAACAATAATATAGTAAAATATAATGAGCAATAATAAAAAGAATAATACAACACTAGTGTCCACACAAATTGGTAAATAAATTTGTAATGATAGCTGAGAACGTTTGACTCACCTTGTTTGCCCATTAAAATTCTAAGTTCGTATTCCAACTCGGAGTGTTTGTCTTCAAGTTCTTGTTGTTTTAATCTAGAAATAAATTCATTATTCAACCTTTAATTTAGAAGATAATTACATGAATAGATAGTAATTCATTAGATGATAAACTAAATTTGAAACAGAACCAAACAATCAGGAAACAAATTAGGTTAAATGAGATAGTCTGCATATATATCAAAAGTTTCGTCAATTTTTCGAAATTTAATAATTACAAAAGTCAAACAATGTAACTGAAGCTAATATTGTCAATGAATTTAATTCTGAAAAACAACTGACCGATCCAATTACATCCCTATTTTGGCGACGAATTCGTCGGATTAATTGCGTTCTTTATCAGGAAAATTATCCGTCGAATGAAATATTTTTAAAAAGAAGGCAATTTTTCGCCAATAATTGTTACAATATGAATTGCTGAAAGTTCAAGGAGTGTTATAAATTTGCTTTATCTGATAATGTTCAAATGAGAAGACAAACGCATATATCAGTTAAACCGCTACATTGAATAATTGTAAGTTAAGAATGAACACTTCTACAGAGACTGTTCAATCTTTTTTAACGATATCTAATGAAGAATTACAACATACTTTGCAAGGACTTCATTTTCCTGGCGAAGCAAAACGTCCTTCTCTGCAACAAGACTCAACCATTCCAGAAGAATCGTTTCAAACTCACCAGTACTCTCGTCGGCTGAATTAGAAATGAATTTTAAATAAGTAAATTAATATGAAAATCACCGACAAAAAGTTGAAACAAACCTTTCCATAAAGAATCTTGTACTGATCTGGCTTTCACTTCTATAGCTGTCTGATCTTCATGCAGCTTCTCAAGTTGAGATCTGGATTAAAGTTTAAATAAAAGTATAATCTATATTCATATCGCCTTTAGTTATATTTATAAGTTATAAGTAGTATGGGGTTGTAAGGTGACCGGATAAGATGACAATGAAAAGCAAAATATCTCTTAACATTCAATTTTGTATATCTTTATAAAAATCTTTATAGATTTGTATACCTTTTAAAAGCAAATATCGCAGCTAATAAAAATAATGAAAGCTGTCTATACTACTCTACGTAATGTAATAGCGTACGTTTTTTATGCAAATGTATTAATCATCAGATGATTTGTTGATGACGTATTACTCAAGATCTTTGTCGTCCTTTCTGAGTTTGACATCATTTTAAAATCAACAAGACAGCTTTATTTTTTAAAATAACCCGATATCTATGAATAAGGATGATTAATCCGTGCTTGAGAGATCGATAATCAATATTAACTTATTGACCCACCCTTTAATGAGATAGAAACCGTAGAACCTTATAATATTTATAATGACATTAAAAAACTGCTATTAAAAGAACAGTTAAAAAATTGCTTAATATACACATATCGTTACAATGTTTTCATAGTTGTAAAGTCTAGCATTTTTTATACTAAACAATCACTGCAAAGGGAGTAAGAACAGTTAGTTCATAAGGCACGTAACACACTGGACCCTGTAAAAGAAAACTGTCTAGAATAAAATGTATGATCTTTAAATTAGGTCAAATATACATCGAGTCAAATATGTCTTAGGTTATCTTAAATATAGTCATATTGTGTAGAAGGAAGCACCTGCGTAAAATGAATATCTTTTTATGCGTTAGGTGGGAGGCATAATCGATAAACTACTTAAAAATTCTTTTTAACTAAATGCGTTCAACAATTATTTTAAATTTGTATTTATAAAAAATAATTAAAAATAGGCAGTTCTGCAAAAGTATTCAATTTTTGTTGATTAGTATCCCGATTCAGACTTTTTCTTATCAAGCATACATTTTGCGCCATTAAAACAAGATTATATATTATTATAAAGTAATACTATTTATAAATAAATGTCTTACAATTTAACTTGAATTTTATATAATATGATTGTGCAAGGAACCCAGTCATAAATAATTATCAAACAGCTTTACAATAGCACGTCATATTTTAACTTTCAAAAATTCCCTCAATATTTTCCCCTGAAAATGAGAAAAAATATAATTTTAAAAACACATATTATATTAAATATAATAACAGAAGACATTTAAGGTCATACCATCCTGGACTCATAAATAAGTACATTAAAATATTCATTATAAAGATTTCGTTCTGGTTTTTAAAATAAAATAAAAACTTTCAAAAGTTTTAATTTCTAATATGTAAAATGTATATTTTTTAGGCTCCGTCTTCATTGTCGTATATCCTATATTTATAACAATAGATGTTTTCCTTGATAATGTTTATTAATACAATTAAAATTTAATTTAATCTATATACGCAATTGATTTGAACATTTCCATATCAGACTCTGTCTTACGCATAGAGCGTAGCAGTTTTCCAATCTAGTGAAGTTAATTACGAAATCAATGCTCGAATTAGACAGAACCAGATTATGATTGAACTGTCATATTTCTTACAACTATGTGTAGCATACTGTTGCAAGTTTTTATAATGAGTATTGTAACAAAGCATACAGACTATAAGAAATCACATACTGGGAATACCAGTATCCTGAACAGACTTATTAAAAATGGGATTACACCAGATAGCGCAGAATAAAGTTCACTATTAATAAGACAGATCTAAAAAGAAAACAAATCATTCTGAAACTGCATCCTTAATATAAATTTCACATAGTTTGCCACAAGTATTGCTCAAAACCAATCTACATTTAGCTCAAACATTCCATACAAATGAACTCTCACTAACCTCGCAGTCTCATATTCCACCCTGATAGCGCCGGCATCCGCCTGCACCATTCTTTTAATCGGGGGCGGACGAGACGGGGCCGGCCGCTTGCTCCGGAAACTGGACACCCGTCGGGAGATGGTTGCCGCGAGACTCCGTCTGAGAGAACCGCTCGACCTACTCGAAGACTTGCTCATCGGTTGGTCACTGCTAGGAGACAGGGCGGGGGACACGGGCACCGAGGCGGAGGTGCTTGTGGCCAGCTGAGTGGGGCGTTGGGGGACAGCTTCTGTGGTCGTGGCTGACCGGACGATTTGATTGGTGTAGGTATCTTTCTGGTTTTCCTCGGAGATGGTTGTGGCTTGACCCGATGGAGCTGGAGGGGGAGGCGCGGGAGCGTGGCGTTTCCTTGGTGACGGTTGAGATTGTGACCGACTTATGTGGGTGCTGGACTTGGCTGGAGATTGTTCCTCTACCTGCTCCTCATCGTCGGGCATATCGAAGGGATTAAATCCTTTGTATTCAAAGTCGATGTCAGCATCCCGAGCAGCGGCAGAATTATTCTGCGGTCTAGATAAACAAAACCGAAAGAGTCCGAGCACTATAAAAACTGAAGAATGATTTAAATGTTTTTTTCTCCATTGGTACATACCGTGGACTTTATTATGTACAATGCAGAGAACAATAACATACACGAATTGGTACAGCACATCATTATACTCGCAAAATTTTATTTACTCGTTCGCTTACGGAAATTAAATTGTCCTCGTATCATAAAGTTCCACTTTACCAATTTCGTGTAAATAGTAATTATATCTTAAGAAACTCTAGAATTTAATCTTTGAAAGTATTGCGTGTTAGATGAAATGTACGTTATTTATTTACATATTATCATGTAATTGGTAGCAGTGAGTAAAGAACTCTGGACATGAAACAGTTTAAGTATTGACAATTATTATATATTTAAAATTAAAAAGTATATCAACCACAACTTTTAAAACAATTATTATTTATAAAAGAGAAATTGTAACACATAAATTATACATACATTAAAGTATATGTCGTTAAATTCACTCAGCTCGTATTTCATGAAGCCAAAACCAGTACATATCCAAATGGATTAATAAATTATTGGTACATAAGTTTGGCACGTGGTATACACTCTTATCTCATTTACGTTTATTATGATAGTAAATTCTTATTATTAGTTGATTCAATTGAGAATAAATTAATTTAAATCATAAGATTAATGAATGTCAAGTACATAAAATATATTAACACAACATATTCTAAAAAAAATTTGAGCGACACACTCTAAACACTTACTTTTGTGATTCGTGGATCTCGGTCACAACCTCCTCGGCGCCGAAGGGATTAAGTTCTACAGGATAAAAGGGCTCCTCAACCGCGCTATCAGCGGCTAGACTTGGAGGCTGCAACGTCTTCTTGCCTTGAGCGGGCGGGAGAGGAGCTGGTCTTTTGTTCCTGGAGAAAGACGGTGAGGGCGAAGGAGCAGAACGAAGACGACCCGACAGGAGAGCTGAGCGGCTTCGTCGTGAGGACTGCGCTTCGGGTGATCTTGACTGGTTCAGCTCAGATGAGAGGGAATCTCCTGACCTTGCCGTGGACAGTTGATCTCCATGGTTATAGTCACGAGCATCTTCTCCTGAGTCGAGCCCTACTTTCACGGGTGGATCTCGACTTGCATCTTCCGCGGAATCCGGCGTTGTGACTCCGTTGGATGTGCCCGGCGCCTCGACTTCACACTTGACCAAAGTTTGTGTCTGCTTCCCAGGCTGAGGATCTTCCTCCATTGCGAAGGGATTGCTGCTGTCGAGATCGGGGGTCACCGACTTGCTGGGGCTTGTGGTTGGACTGGCACAGGAGCTGAAGTCCTCTGAGGTGTCTCCTCGATGCCACTTGGACGGTGGAGGAGGCCTAGATGGAGGCGACGAGGACAGGGAGCGTGATTCGGTGTTTGTCGTGTGCCGATATTTGGGAGGGGACAGAGGTCGGGAGTGAGGCGAGGAGGTAGGGGAGGACGCATTGGTCTTGGAGGCCTCTTCCGCCTCCTGTTGTTGCGTGATTATGGTCCTGTCCAGAGTTTTGATCTTGTCGTCGAGTTGGCGGAGTTGAGAGGATCGATAGCAGCTGCGGTGGCAAAGACGGTCGTTGACGGAGTGTTGTTCCAGGAGGAAGACCTTCTGCCCACATAGGCTACAGAGGTCGGCATTATCGGGACTACTTGCAGTGGACCCTGGAGTATCAGAGCGCGTCTGAGGGAGTGGAGAACACCAGAACAATTTTGAAAACCAATACATGATTCATAAAGTCTAAACGTAATTTCTATGTAATAAGAGCATCAATCAACTCAAGAACAATAACATTTCAAAACGATCTAAAGTTAATAATTAGCCACGTTTGTTCATCGATATTAACATAAATTTTAGAGTTGATTCATTTCCAAAAATAATATAAAATATTTTGCGTAATACTTGGACATTGATGCTAATTCAAAACACGCTTTTTAAACCTCTGTTCAGTGCGAGTTTATCGGATTTCAATAAATCTGCTCACAACATTTTCGTAATAGTAAGAAGCTTTAGCGAAATTTATTTATGGCGGGGAAAATCATGATCCTTTCAGATTAATATCAGGTCGTCAGCATCAAAAGCAAAAATATTCATCCTAACAACTTTTAACCATAATAAAAGTTTTTGAAGTTACAATAATGTTTTAGAAAATGAGTGCCAATGAAAAATTGTTGACAAAAACAGTTCTATTAATAACAAAAATATGAGATGTTTTTAGATTGTTATTTGACGTTGTTCTATTTTTGTTATGGTTATATTTGGAAATACTGTTTATAGTTAAATACAGCAAAACAGTCATATCTCTACAAATAAGATGGTCTTAAAATTCATAGAAATACAAATATGTTTAAATTTATTAATTAAATAAACAACACGAAGATATTTATCGTAATTCTAAATATAATTTCAGTCTAAATGTCCATAATATTATGAAATTCAAGGAGTAAAATGAGGTCTAAGGTGCAATGCATTCTAATTGAATAAATAATAGGATTATTGATATTATGAATATATCGGTAGGTAGCTATAAATTATTCGACATAACTTCCGTATAGACAGAATGGGTCACTCACATTCTATCAGACAGAATATATCGATTACAGTGTGAACAGTGCACAGAAGCAGAATAAAAAAATGTCAAAAAATAAATAACGTCATAAGATACCTATTTTCTTTTGACAGAACAAAATAATTAATTTATAATCAGTAAGAAAAAACAATTGTGAACATAGACACCAACTTACAGAGCAATTGCTTCTATGTGAGTTCCGTCGACTGTTGTGTTTTTCACTCTTTTTCTTGGTAAATTTAGACGTTTTCGGAGATCCAACTAAGGGAAATAACAGAGTAATTGTGCTTAACTGGATAAATCCCACGCTCATAAGGTGCAAAACTCAAATAAAAAGGGTGCAAAACTACAATCAAGGTGTAGTTATAAACTCTGTTTCATCTTTAAAGAAAAATATACAAAATATGTTATGCGCAATACTCACATGAAAATATAATTTACATACTCACATAATTTAGAGAAAATCAATGAATGATGTGTATAAAAACATTATGCCTAGCACAACACAGAATTAGTTAATTTAGATTGGGCAACTCACTTGCTTTCGTGTCTTTGAAGCAGTTGTAAAACTGTGACAGATATGTGATTAAAGTGAGCTTGTCAGGGCCCGTCATAGCTATCATATTGTCAATTTTCAAAAGAGATTGAATGCTCAGCTCTTTCTCCGCAATAGAAAACACCTAAATAACAACAAGAATATCGTCAAAAGGGGTGTTGTGTTAAACAATTGTCTACAAATCTACACGATAAAATTTAACTCAAATCACTCTAACTGCTTAAATGACCTATATTCAGATCAATATTTAAGGCTAATTACAGCACAATATAAATATTGATACAAAATGCTAATATATACAATATGTAATAGCAAACACAACTACATCCTTTACAGCAAGGATCTATTGATATTAGTATCTAAAAAATGTTGTGTAAACTGAAAGAAAATAGGAGATAAGCTCACCATATCTTGGATGCAATTGTTGCTTAACTAACTTATGAAGTATTGCAACTACACTATCATAAATGGGAAGGAAGCATTAAATAAAATACAATTTAAATGTTCGTGATATTTGTGTAAGATAAAAACATTCAAATGAGAGCAATATACGCAGATTATATGCATATTTAATTGGCAATAATCGAGATTAAGAAATTAGATACTGCGACAAATATGTATAGACATATTGTATATTATTACTGAAAGAAATGATATTCTACATAATATGTAGGTATAAGTTTGGCACTATTGACATTATAACAGTTAACGTTAATTCAGTTGAATGGTTAATGATACATCATCATGAAATAATATATTTTCAAATCTAATCGAACACATTTTAGTAATTCTTGCACATACTAGCTTGAGATTCGATCGTGCTGTGTCCATTGAAAGAGATTGAAAGTCGCTGAAATGTAATATATAGATACTAGAAATAAAGACAGAATATAATAAATACACATTTATTACAAGATTTTATGAAAATTATATTTTTCGTAAAGACAAATTATGTAAATTAATTTCTGACTATAAAATGCAATACCTGAAATAGTACTTAGCATAAAAGCAATCTTTTTGTTGAGATTCGGAATATCATTTCCTTTTTTACACAACAGTGATTTTATCAAACAAAAAAATCATTTTTATCGATTTACGAATATATTGTATTATATTGAATCAGCTACTCATAATAATATATAGAAATTCAAGAATACCAATCATAATTTTCACACTTACATTATTTCTGGTTTAAAACGGTGAATAAGAGCTGCAAAGGCCAACCCATCGGACCATGAATACGAAAAGTCTTTCACTTCAACATCAGGATAGTCTTTTGTTTGCTCAATACACCAATTAAGCAAATTTGTAATACTGTCTTTGTCAAGATGAGTCATTCTCCTGAAAATGAAATTTAAAATGAAATAACTATGAAGATATGTAGTTATATAATATCTTGATCACATTATACATAAACTATTTTTAATTTTAGATAAAAATGTTTAACCCTTGTTTTAAAATAATAATATTAAACGAAATACAAATTTGAGTATATACGTAGGTCTACTAAAAAATTTTTAAAACTTTTACCTAAGATTGTTATTACTGAGTAAACAATAGTGAAATATTATACAGGGTTCCAACCATTTCCAAAAATAAAATTTAATATAATATAATAAAATTTAATATAAATAGTGTGTATAAATATAGAGTATGGGTATGGTTATGACAGATGAGAGATACATTATTGAACTTATCGATCATATCAATTAAAACGCTTTTGTATCACAAAGTTAATGACACCTTAAATTAGTACATTAAGTTAAGAATTTTTCTTGTCATTTAGTTTGCAACATGAAAAGAAGTAATTCATGCTGATTCAATATTAATATCAATTTGAAAAACGCAGGAATAAAAATTGGAACAGTTTTCCAGAAATGGAAATTGTGGGCTTTCTGAAAAACTGTAATAACACATTTAAAAAAGTATATACTGCAGTAAGTTACTAAACTTTAAAATGGTTTCTATTGAAAATTACACTGAAAGTGATGATTTTCAAGGCTTTTCTAGGAGATTTTATGGAAGTCATTTTTTCAATAAAAGAAACTGCTGTGCAAATACATTGAAATACTTTAGGCTTTCATTACAATACTCACTATTATATACATAATAATGTCATAATTCTTGCACAGACTATAGGGTTAAGCGCATTCTTAAGATCATGCAATTCTAAATATGAATCCATAACTTTTATTATTAATGCACTAACATATATATATATATAATTAACAAGAAAGAACTTTTAATAATATTATGTGGAGTATGGTAGGTAAACAGATCGTTAGCTCTTTAACCAATTAATTCAAATTTGAAAAAAGCTTGTCACTATTTATCAAAAATCTCAATGCATAATAAATTTCTTTAGGTGTCAAAAATTCATTCCAGAAAAATAAAAACTGACCCATATATAGTCCACCTCAGCCAAATTGGAATTTCAACAGTCAACTGTGATTTTAGAATTATGTATGTTTGGAATTTTAACTTAACTATTTTTAGAATTTCAATATATCTACATATCAACATTTTGAATAATTCTCTCTAGTTTTACATTTCACAGAAATGGATACATAATGTCATCAATAATTAATATGCAACTAAGAGCTATAAACAAATTACTAATAAACAGAGAACAAATTTTGCAACAACAGCACCTGCTAAACAATGAGAATAAATAAATTTGAAACAATTGGTTGTGTTACAAATTCCCAAAAGTTACCCACAATTAAGAGAATGTTGTGCTCTCCTACAGCTTATGTGCATAGCCCCAAGAAATCACAATACCAAGCCTTTTGTAGAACTCAACATCTCTAGAAGTTTTCTACAGATAATTATGACAGAGAATAATCTTAAATCTCACCTCCATCATAAAACTTCAGGAATTAAATTAAGATGACAATGTTCACATGGTTAATTTTGTGAGAATTTCATTGCTTTTAAGGACATTGACCCTATCCTCATTGATAAAGTGATCTGGTCAAATAAAGCAATGTTAAAATTAAATGAAAGAATAAACTGACACAATGCCATTTACTGAGCTGATGAAAACCTAGACAAAATTCTTGAAAAAAAAGAGGTAAACATTCATGGGGATACAGTTTGTGGAGGACTGGCAAGCAATGGGCTTTATGGAGCTTTTGCAGCACATTATGAGGAATTTACAAAACAAATTGTGGCCAATTATTTTCCAATAGGTATCCTGACATAATTAAGTTATTATTCCAACAAGATGGTTCCTCCCCACTATGGGCTCAATGTTTGATTATGGCTAAATAATAATTTTCCTAGACTGTTTGCCAGCATAGACACATTAATCACTAGACCTATTGCAAATGGACTTTTTTATGGGGTGTTTTAAAAGAAAAGGTTTATAGTCTTGGCAGAGCAAGGGACATACCTCATTTGAAACAACTAATCACTAAAGAATGGAAGCCAAGGATCAAAATGTTGCCTACAGTATCATATCTCAATGTGAAAATTGCATTAGTGCTGATGGTTTGAACTTTGAACACTTCAGTTAAATATATTTCTGTATTACTTAAATACCTAATATATTACTTACTACATTTAACTATATGATATTATTGACTTGGGCCAAATACTTATGGAAACTACTTATGGACCATCCTGTATTTTAATAATTTTCTTAAATTCTTGATACATAGTGAATTTCCTTAAGAATTAAGATTCACAATATATAGATTTTATGATTATTAATATAATATAGGGACAATAATAACAAAAACTATGGTTACACTGTTAAATAGATTTAAATTCGATTCAATACACAAAAAGAGATTACTGATTATTTTAAATTGATTTTTATTATAAATAAGCTTCACATGTTTGTGTGTCTATTTGACTTTTGTAGCTATTTGTTGTAATTGTTAAATACATTGTGAGACATAGTTGTATCTGTTCATTAATCTGTATTATGAAAAACAATACTAAATCATAAACAAAAAAGTTATATATTATATTGAAATGTTCTATATGTTATACACAGCCTATAAATAATACATTCCATGATTAATATAATTTATTGATTTTAAAACAAATGTATTAATTACTCTAATTAATACATTTGATAATTAATACAACTTTGCCTGGGACAATTGATGTATTAATTAGTGGGTGTTTACTGTATTATTTTTGTGAATTCAACTACTTTTAATGTTCAATTAAAAAACAAAAAATGTATTATAAATAATAACTACAATAGATATTTTTGTTTTGCTTACATTTATTGAATTTGTTTTATTAAATAATAATTTCATTAAAAAAAATGGTATTGTTTGAATATTAAATATTTTATTATATTAAAGTGCTTATATATTTAGATTTTTATTAAATTTGTGTAAAAATGATTCAAATAATTTTTATTGAACCTGTCACTGAAATAATTGGTAATTTGCACAGTGCATATTAATAATAAGTGCACTTATTGCAAATTGGCCAAATGTGCCTAACAGATACATATCTTTAATTATAGATATAATTATGGAATGCAAGCTAGACCAAGGCTGATTAAACAGATAATAAAAATGATAGGTGGGCAATATTTAATCCAGGATGTTTGTATCAGCAGCTATAGGTAATAAATGTCCCATCCCATCCTAAAAATGTCCCTGGGACAGGATGGAGTGGGAAGTATTAAACATACCAAAAAATACATATTTTAGGGAGGTTTATTATAAATAAGTAATAAAAATTCACTGGATGTGGGTAATAAATGCCTCACCCAAAAATAAAAAATTAACAAAACTAATTTAAACATCAAGGTAAAAAATAATTTAAAACAACAATTAATAATAAACAAAGTTTAAAGTTATGAACATTAAATATTGATTATATATATGTCCTGTCTAATAATAAGCCCTATGTATGCATAAATGAGCTGCAAATCCATATTTTTTACAGCATAACATAAACAATGTGCATCTAAACACACATGTATCATGCACACATAATGCACCATAGTATGCTTCAACAAATATTGATTATTTAATACAGGAAAATCATGATAATCAGGCATGATTTTGGAGGTATTTAAAAAATACAGATTTTTTTGACAATATCAATGAGAAAATATTGAAATTTGTACGATCTTGTGAACTTATCGCAGGTGACAACAACCATATTTTAGCAAACCAATAATGCCTATATAAACAAGTTA
>JAUZNC010049401.1:0-15614 GCA_034780395.1 Vannuccia rotundouncinata | reverse complement strand
CAATCATAGAATCTCCTGCTGGACTTGTAAAGTGGAGATTGGAACTGCTTGGAAAACTAGAATCGTCATTTAGTAAACCTTGCATAAACGAAAGATTATCCGGTAGATCTGGTAAAACCACATCATCGTTTTCATTCATGATTTTATTTATTTCATTTAAGCTTAAACCGGATATCATGTTATTTTGGAATTTTGAGAAATCTAATACTGGCCAGACGTTGCTTTTAACATTATCCATGATTATTAATGATTTAACTTAATTAAATTAATTGATTATAAAAGAAGGTGTATAATTTCCCCGGGAAAATATACACTCCAAATGAATTCATTGGTATTCATGGATTATGACAGATAATAGATGATTTATTTCGGTCATCCAGGAAATGGACCTAGCGGGGGTGGGGCGGTTCAAATAACGTACAATCTCCTGTACCCTCCATGGCTACAACCTAGAATCAACTAAAGGCCTTCTGTGAGCTTATGTTTCCAAAATTACAGTTTTAATTTTTCCGAGTTTTGACACTTTTATGGGGATAACTTTGAATTTTTTAGATACTCATAACAGGTATTTTTAAAATAAGCCCCCCCCCAATTATATACAAATTAAACTCACCTTTATAAATAAAATGTCCAATCACTGACGCAATTATTTTACTAGTGCAGTAAAACAACAAATTAATTCAGGATAGATTACTTAGTAGTAGTACAAATAAATATAGTATGAAAAATATGTGGTATATAAAAAAAACACCAGTCCCTAAAGGGTTAACTCAAAAATTTTCCTTAGATCAAAAAGGGCACTGCACTGATTCTAGGGGTGGCCCGGGCGGCCAGGCCGCTCCTGGCTACGCCACTGCCCGTGTAATTAAAGTTTTCCGATTGTTGATCTCTCACCATCGCATTAAGTAAGCGTCACAGTTCTTGATCCGAGACAAGTCCATCGTTCCACAAATACACATCAAGATCAACACCTTGGATCTCCTTGCTTTTCTGGTAAAGGTTCTGCTACCATGGATCTGGCTTCTGCACTGCTTGACACGATTTTTCGGTATTGTTTTTTGCGATTGTGTCAAAATTATTGTCTCCTCAGTTTTTTTGATTTTGTTATACTCTAGTAGTTTGCTGATACTCCTGTGACCCGTTCAGCTCTGTGTGAGGCTTTCATCGATACGAACAACTATAGCTTGCCCACTGTGTCCGGTGTAATTTCCTTTCAGACATGCCTTTCCACAAATTGTTCAACTTTTACACGCATATCACATTTGGAAGATTTAATATGAGATTTGCTAATAATAGTTAGGAAGCTCCTTCGTTTCCGTTTAATTGTGAATTTTTTTTATGAATCTTGATGTTGAAAGCATTTTCAACTTCGTTGGATACAACAGTTAATAAAAGGAAAAGGTGAATATTTAGAATTTCAAAAGTTTTGAACCATTCGTTAATTAAAAAATATCAAATATCCATGTCTGCGACGAATTGCGTCTCCCAACGAATGTGTTACTGATAAAATAACTCAATTCGTATTAACGATTACTAGTTTGATCCTTTATTTGCTGAATACAGAACGAATTTGACCAAAACCAGTAACTTTACACATTACATTATTTTTTTTCTTTTAATTTATCTCATGGCATGAGTTTAATTATTTTGATGGTTTATAGTATTATTCATATTATTAACTAATTGTCTAATTATGTAGTTCGCGTATGCTGGGATGAGCAATCGAACAAGCCAAGGACCGAATAAAACTATGAAGAGAAGGGGAGAAAGAACTGCCCCTTGGTGGACGCTCTACTGCAAGGTCATAGGTTTGCCTGTGGTGCCATATATAGTCTGTCTCAAAAACTTCCGTTTCGGTTACATTTCATAGATTTTAAACCTTTTAAAACAATTATAAATCAATTAATGCAAAGCAGTAGAATATTCTAAACATAGACAATTCATAGATATTAATCTAATCTAATAGAATAATTATAGATATTATTTTGTAACTGAAACGGTATTTTTTTTACGACAGAATAGTCTGGCCCTGCCCTTTTAATTTGAGATCAACGGCAATGCTCACTACTCGCATGGTAAGATGCCCTATTGTCCAAGAACTCTATAGACAGAGGATTGTGACACTTCCTTTTATAATTGTGCTACTTAGTTTTGTGAGTTGCAAGGGTCATCAACAAACCGCCTGTACAATATCTTCACGCTTTTCGTCAGAAACTCTTCTTGCTGCATAATCTCCTGAATTTTAATATATTATGGAGCTCAATAGCATGTCCCTAGCTTACTATTAATTAAAAAGCTAGGGATTTTTAGATTTAATGTGACTAAAAAATAATTGAAAGTTAAAAGTAGAAATTCATATGAATAAAATTTTTTATTAATAATTTTATACATGCATATATACTTTATAATTACAAAAAAGTAGTTTAATCAATATCCTTACAAATTTAACTAAATATAGTTTCTTATTTTATCTAAATATTATTAAATTATACAATAAATAGTTAAATAGCTTCTATATGGATTATTGAAAAACATAATGATAATGCCAATAAATATATATATACACTTATATTAAGGTAATATAGTAATTATATAGTAATTATAGTAACATAGTAATTATATAGACATTTAAAATAAATAGAACGTTAAGTATATTATACTTAAAATACAATTAGGGGAGTTTGCTATCTTTTTGTAGCAACTAATTTTAATAGGAGTTGAAGTAGAAGCTGAAATAGACGAAGCATCTGACCTAGCAGACGTAGGAGCAGACGTAGGAGCAGACGTAGGAGTAGGCGTAGAAATCATACTAGTATGTTTTTTGATCCAATCACTATAAAAACTAACGTCGGTATAAAGAATTGGCAGATTTAATTTACAACTAAGCAAAGCATTAGTATTTAAGATTCCAATTTGAGATAGTCTCATAGAATTGTATTTTTTTTGAAAAAGGGGGCCATCCATGCCGTACATACAAGAATATCGTTTATCTCTGTTGGTGCAAAATATGTCCGTAGCTTTATTGTTAAACGAATCCCCTTTTTGAAAGTATCGTCGACAGGATTCATTCAGGTATGGCTAAATTTAAAATTGAATAGAGTGTTTATAGAGAAAAAGGACTATAAAAAACTAAAACAATACGATTATCTATATAATCAAAAAACGAAACACAATAGAAAAATGAAAATTATTTATAAATGCACTATAAAAGCACATGATTAAGATATTTCAGTGTTTGACAGTATATTTATATGATTTATTGATTTATATAGATAGAGAATAAAACATTACATTTTAACAGTATACAAATTTGCAATGTAAACTCAATTTCAAAACTATAAAATTAAACTACACAGATATTAAAAAAAAATGTTATAAAAATATCTTCCGGTACACAAAATTTTGTGAAGTCGAATCAAAGAATAAGTTTTACTTTAACAATTACAATATTATTAAGGAAACTTTTAATTAAAATGTTACTAATTAACATTACTGTATTACTCTGTATATAGTTTGTAACACTGTAGACTTTGGGGAATACAATATTTAAATTATTTATGAGTGCTAATTTAATATATTTCTACAATGAAAATATATTAATTATACAATCTAAATTGCCATTTGACTAAATTGTAAATTGTTAATAATATACCAGGAAATTATTTGAATACAAAATTATGCAAACCTTTCACAGGCATTATTCTTGCGAAAAGTTACGACAGAAAATATCCTATCACAAAAAGATAAACCAAAAATATACCCCTCACAAGAAACACAGATGCCATGAGAAATTTTTGATCTTTTATGTATCTTTTAATTGATTTACTCTAAATTAGTTTTCATCTTTTTATTAATTAAAAATTTGCTTATCATTAAAGAAAAATTAAAGTGAAAACGAGATATCTAATTATTTGTATCCTACTTTTAAAATGTAACTTTGTTTGGTTTGTATATTGTAGTTTTTATTGGGGGGTTAATATTATCACAAATTTTTTTTTAATTTTACTTTTATTATACTTTTTGTATTGTATTTTATTAATATGTATCAATATTTAAATATTTTACTATATATATTTATATACAAAGAATAGAAAAACTAACATTAAATAGGTTATAATTTTTAGTCTGAAAATTAACAAATGCGTTTTTAGTTGCGAAATATTTATGCTATATTTGAGTGCGATGCGTAACATTAAAAACTGTACAAATTTTATTTTAGCAATTACAAAAGTTATTTAGATATTAATTTCATCGTTTTTTTCGTTAACAATTTTGTAGTGATCGACAATCATATCCTCCAAAGCTCCCCTCATTCGATGACTGGTAAAGTGAGGCATTTTGCTCATCTAAAGATGTAACAACATATTGTCTGACAGCAAAATTACCGGTTGGGTGATTTCAATCTTGCAAAGAGATACCGATCACAAAAATTAGTTTCCGCTGATCACCATGTTTTGTTGTATAATACCATGTGGGTGATTTTCAAAAAGGTGACCAAATTTTTCAAAAAGTTATATCTCTCCGAATTGCTTTTCGTTATATCAATACGAATTCGTATTACATGCTTACATTTTGTCTGTGTGAATGATAAAAAGAAGCTTAGTAAAGCAAACTTTTGTTGGGTATTATAAATTCTGTTGTATGATTAACGCAAATGATATTTTCTATAAAACTAAAACGCAATTTTTATGGGACATCCTATATAATATCCAAAATATAATAAAATTAATAAATTTGTTCTATGGAAAAAAATTTCTACTAGTGTTTTATTCTTTTTTATTAGATGTATAATAAATATATATTAAACCACTATGGACGAAAATTCATTTAGATTATTTATTTAAGTAACATGATATTTTATAAAAGCTAAATTTGTTTTAAAATTATGTATAGATTCGTTAATTAAATATAAGATAATATTATTAAATCCTACTTAAATTGTTATATAGTGGTAAACAGATAATTACAATAAGTCACCATTAATTGTACTGCATCGTACGTACAATTGTAATATTGTGATTTCTCTTTATAAACATGTATAAATAATTACCACAACTGATAATTATTTATGATATAAGGCTGCGCTTGTATTCATATTAATTAAGATTGATCCAAACAAATTTCAGATTATACTTGACATATACATTAAATTCATATAAAAAACTAACCTTTCTGTCTCTAATTTGTAATACATCGGTTAACCGGTTAAGTCGGTGACCCCAACCAACAGCAACTCCTTTTTGAAATTGGTTGAAACCTTCATCTCTTTTTGGAACACGAATATATTTAATCTCATCTGTTTCGCTTATATTCTGCTTCAAAATAAGCAAAGCAATATCATGTCTGCTTCCGAGGAATGTCTTCGTATAGTTTTCGTGCAAAATTGGTCTCAATATATTCACAGAAAATTGATTTTCAATAGTTTCCTGAAATAATAGAAAATAGTAAAATAAATTTAAATACGTCATTATGAACATAATAGTGTCTTAATTAATACCGTAAACATTTTGACACAAATTATCACTATTTATAATACTGACTATCCTCTAAAATATGAGGAGTAAATGTAATAAAGGTAAAAAAACAACTAACGTCAAATGTATCTCTAATTTAAAATAGTGTAAGTTCAAATAAAAAAAATCATTTTTTTATTTAAAAAAGAATAATTTAGAACCTACGTAAAATTAGCATCACAAGCTTCCAATATAAGGCTAAATAAAGTGTTTACCCAACTTTCAATGCTTTCATAGGGTTATAATTGAAATCAAACAATACAAAACTATAGGATTTAAAATTCCAATTTAATTATTTTTGGAACTTCTAATTTTTGGTTGTTTTAATTTGTTTATTGCAAATAAAAAGAACGAATGATTATGGCCCGATAGGATTAAACATCTCCTAAACTTATAATAGTTTGTTATCAATAACACTACGTTTATAAATCACTCTGTGAAAAATAAGGATATATTATATTTAAATAAGTAGAAAAATCAATCAATGGCAATACTCAATTTACCCTAATGTATCGGCGGTTGATAATCACTTTGAAATGTAATGATTGAAACTGTTTCATATCAAAATTATCAAAACAGTGAGCTGCAGTTAAAACGGTGTTCTCATTAATCAAAGTCCCTCCACAAATGTGCTTAATAGGAGTCTTCTGTATTATGGATACCATATAATTAAATTCTTCTCTTTTTGGATTATACAGGTGCTCATCTATCCATTGTCTGAAAAATGCGACAGAAATATATCCCTGACGGTTCTTTTCGCAACCATGCGTCGGTCCGGAAATTCCAATTTGAACTAATTCGCCATTTATTACTTGAAAAAGAGGAGACCCCGGTTTCGCATTGCATTGACTGTCGGGTCGTGTCCTAACGCAGATCAACTCTAATCCCACTTGTGGACGATGGCACCAGCTATTGGGAAGAACCTGCATAGGTTAAGATAAATCAAATTATTTGAAACAACAGGTACATACATCTAATCAAAATTTTAAGTTTATCCATGATTACAAGTTTAAACATGAAATAATTATTATTTATGTCATACCGTTTGTTTTGCATTCTCCAAATCCTCAGCTTTTAATGCTTTCAATTTGTTAACCAAGCTAATGGCTATTGCATTGTACGGCGGTTGTGTATAGTGTTGATGTTCTGGAACTTTGGCTATTTCCGAAAAAGATGCTTTTACCTTGGAAGATAAAATAATGAGAGCTATATTATTTTTATAACTATCTCTTTTTCCAACATATGCTTCATGCTTCATTATTTTCATTGCATTCATAAGCACTGTTTGATTATTCTCAAACTCTGAAAGTAAACATAAACAACGATCCAATATTATAATTTATTATTTTTATCAGCCATATGTTTTCCGTGATAGAGTTTTAAGGCAGAAAAAATATAGTTTTATTATTAAACTGAGTGATATCATGGTTATATCAGAACTAATAAAACAATATGCTATACATATATATGCTAGTATCTATAATATAAAAAGCTATGGAATAATTCAACACATATAACCTACGTCGAGACCATAATTACTAACCGAGACCATAGTTACTAACTTCGATTCAACTGTGTAATGTGATAACGGATACTTCAACACGTGCCCAATCAAACATTTTATAATGAAAAACTATATTCGGCTAAAACAATCCTTAGATCTAAATATTTGTGACCGGCGAATCAATTTCACGAAGCTAGAACTTAAGAGCAGCAAGAGGAAATTGACCACCAAAGAAGAAGTTGAAGATTTCCTGGAAATTACAGCTAGCTACCACATTTGACAGTTTAGGTAATGAAATGGAAATTCTGATTGGACATTGTCAAAATGGCAATAATATATAAGCATTTTGTATTCCTATATAGTAAAGGATATTGTCATAATTGTTTTCATACTTGTTTTAAATACAAAAAGGAACTGTTCCACTTAAACGCCATATTAAATTTTATTTACATCAATAAATGTCAGCAATTTTTCAAACTGATCAAAAGCTTCGAATTCACAAAATATTTTGTATAAAGTTGTTTATCGGCCTTTTTCAATTCTAATGTGCACGTTCTTTATAGCATCTTTATGCCTACCTCTATTTATAAAATGTAATTGTTAAAACAGTTTAAATTTAATTTCTGTATGAAAGAGTCAATTTTAAGTACAATTAAAATATGACATCTGTATTCATAGAAATACTAAGTTTCAAATGTTTATATAACAACATAATACCATATTCAGAAGTTCTTCGACCAATTGAAATTTGCAGTTTTGATTTGTGTAATACCTCATCCAGGCAATGGGCGGATGTGAGTACAACGAAATCTGAAATCAGAGTTCCTTCACAAATAGATTTCAATTCATAGAACACCTCAACAACAGAATCCAAACTTTTCTTTCGTATTTCATTTTCAATCCAATTGTTATAATGATTGACCGCTACGAATACAACCGGTATCTTCCTTAAACATCCACTTTTGTGACTAAAACTGACTATGCCTACTTGCATGGGTCGTCTGGTCTTCCAATATCCGTCTCGCAGTTTGTACAGTGGACCTCCGGTATCCCCATTGCACGCTGAGTTGTTAGAACTTGAAATGCAAAGATTCTCAGATTTTGTAGCCAAATCCGTCCAATTCCACCTTTTAGCACATTGTTCATTTGTAATTACCTTAATGAATATGAATAATACATGTGTAAAACATAAAGCAATAAGCATTTGTAAAACTTCAATGATACATTCGAAGACTTTTACATGAATACCAGGACGGTCAACATCTCTTTCAGCGTTTATTTAGCCAAGAGGCCGATTATTTTTCCCTAATAATTTGATTCGTAACTTCGAATTTTGGAAAATGTTATATGTTTTTTTTTATTTAAATATACAATTTTGTTAAGATTGTACTCTTTGATAAATATACTTACGTACGAATATCCTTTCAACAGCGTATGCGAATATTGAGATTTCTCTGCAGAACACCATCCTGAAAACACAACCGGGTAAGGTCTCTCAAATTCTTGATCTTGTTCTGGTAATCTAGTATAAAGAATATATTCCGACTGTTCCACATATTCCCCAAGAAACAATAATGCAATATCGTTGGATTTATTCAATGTTCCATAGTTCAAGTGAATAGATAATTGAATTACGGGTATAGTTCTCTGGGCAGTGTTAATTTCCTGTATAAGTGTACTGAACAATTAATTGTGATAGGTATACTTTTAATGTTGTATTCTATGAAGATAGTCTTGACTATAAATATATATCTTTTTTTTGAAATTTCATTTTTTAATTGCAAAATATAAAATAGTTATCTGTTTTCTATATAAAAAAATAATCTCTTTTTTTCAATAATACAAATTTAATAAATCTATATTTATATATACGAAGTTGTCTCTAACTATCGTTAGAATTTATAAATTTCCCAGACTCGCGAAAAAGTGTAAATAGTACATTTACCTTTTATCAAAATTATTCTTACAAAACCTCTCTGATATTTTATAATCTTGAAGTAATCAATACTTTTGAAAAAGTTTGAAAATCAATATAATTTCGGCTTATATAAAAAACATAAAATTATTACACTTATTGTATATATTGTATATTGGAGATGTTTTTTAGAAGTTGTTATAAAATACTGTTTTTTTCGCTCAAACTTTTTACTCAAATATACGCAATGCTAAAGAGATAAAAGTATTTTTGATGCAAAAGATGTAATATTTTATTGTATTTTGCAGGAATCTGATATTTTTTGTTCCATATATGACCCACAATGAAAATCCATAGTAGAAAGCTTCACGGAACATGGATTGTATTTTTGAAACGTAGTATAGATCTTATACAGAATCTCAAATAACGTTAATATATAGGCTGTGCGTGAAAGTGTATATACTGAAGAGGACAAATAACAATAGTAAAAAACGCAAATTGCAGATGTAATTTAAAGAAATATAAAAACATTCATCCTATTTTACATGATTTATTTATTTGTATATAATAAAAACAAACTATATGCTAATATGTTGCAAATTTTGTAATTCATTTTAGCTGTAAAATTTTGTTATACACATAACCTATGTATTTAAACAAAAGTGTTCAAATATTTTTTTGTTATGGTTATGGGTATTAATTATGTAGATGAAAAATTCCAGTTTACTGAAAACGTTATTCCAAAGTAAAATTTATCAAAATTGTGCTATTTGTAAAATTAATAGATAACTAATTAATATATTCAATTAAATTATAATAACTAACTTACGAATAATATGTGGGGACTCACTATAACTGACAAATTGTGTAATGAGTTTTTAAACGCAGTGGCACAATTAGCCGACGTGAGAACGGTACGACCATTGACAAGTGTACCACCACAACAGAAAAGTGATCCTCTCATTATAGTTACTACACTTGGGAATTCGTGAGGTACTGTTTCTTCACCATTACTAATTCTCCATTGACGACATTCAAACAGACCAAAAACTCCCCAAAAAATTTGGATAATTCCACAAATTGGGAAGAACATATATAAAATAATATGAATGAATTATACAGGGAGATTCAGAATTCCTGATACCAAGATATAGATAATACAGCTATCGATTGCTGCATTATAAAAAAGTAATACATGCAATAGAAAACCAAATGCATTTCTATAATGTAGCAATCAATAGATATATTATCTATATTTTAGTATTATGAATTCTGAGTCACTTTGTACAAATCATAGAGTAATTATACATAGAATAATTACTCTATGGATACAAATAACTTATGTTTGTCATAGACATTACCATATAAGGTATATATACATATCCTATATTACCAAAACGTTAAAATGAAAACTATGGTTAAAATGCGATAAATTTTTATAACGTAAGTTGGATAGTGTAATATATATATTTCCGTGTATTAAATAAAAGCAAAACAACATTGATATTTTGTAATGCTTAAAATTTTGAATTAATACCATGGCTACATAAATTTCGTATATAGCCATATATGGTATTGTCTATGCTTTTATAAATGAATTATATAGGTTATGGTAGATAAAATATACTATTTCGGGTAATATTAAATAAAAATATTTCATGGGACGTTATTTAAAAAAAATGTATTAAAAATTCCCTCCTGACTTCAAACGTCCACCTATGACATCTGCTTCCCCTCAAAAAATGAGGAAAAAATCAGACACATTTAATCCTTGAAAGGGATATGTCAGAGTTGTGAATTTATTTTTGATCATGGATGTGTTCATTATGTATACAAATCCATGAAAAAGTGTGTTGTATATCAACTTAATTATAAATATTTACATAAGTATTGTTGTTAAATTAAGACTACCGTATTTCTCCGCGTATAAGCCCCCCCTGTAAACCTAATATTTGCCACTCAAAGTAAGGGGGAGGTCTTATACGTGCCAGGGGCAAAGTAAACCCCTATAGGGGTATACCTCCATTAAAGGTATAGGACAAAATTAATTTAGAATTTTCTCTGGAAGTATACCACCTATGGTTGATTTTTTTATGAGTGGATAGAACTATATTTCGTAATCAGTGAACGGTAGTTTGCAACCCAATCGATCTTATACTTTTCGTAAAAATCAAAATATACAACGGAAAAAAAACAAATAAAACCAGTTTACTATAGTAAATCAAATTTGGTTTGCCCATTTTAAAATTCAAATTCACTTAGTTATCAGTGAAGTAAACCAAAAAACTCTTTAAATCATAATTTAAAATAAAACTTTATAACTGATTTCATATTTTAACAGTTGTATCGATAGATGAGAATATCTTACACAACCTAAAATAACAAGTAATGCAATAGCTTTTATAGTTTTCTTTTAATAAGCAAAATAGAAAATACGAGAAGTGTGATTGCTCCATATTTGTCCTCTATAATACGTAAAAAATCCTCAACTCTCCTTAAATTCACCTAAATTCTCTCCGATTTTACATTGAAAGTTTAGAAGCCAAAGCGTCAACAAAAACTAGACCTCTGATTTCTTTTTAGAATACGTAGAGAATTGATACTAATATTTTGACACTAACTATAGCATTTTTGGAAGCTTTTTTTTTACTTGGCATTACAGAAAACGGAAAAATTGAAAAATATTTTTTACATTGAAAGTATAGAAAAAAATTCTCCAAATCAAAGCAAAAACTGTAAAAGCGCACGATTTTTCTGAAATTCTTATACAATGTGTAACTTTTGATTCTTATGATGTTAGCCATTAGTCATTCGGTCACTTACATTTCTTTTAATAAGCAAAAAAAAAAAATTTTATATAATTATTGGAGACAAGATCATTTTGAAATTTAAATACGATGTAGAGGAGACTAGGGGCGCTATCCAAATGTGTAAAAATATTAACAATCGAGCAAGTAGTTTTACCCAATCAACTTTCTGAACATTTTATGTCGTTTCATGAGGTTAATAGCCTATGATCATATCCCCAAGTATCTATTCCAGAATTATGAAAATGTGAAAGTGTTAGTAATGTTTCCTTAAGGACATCTGCCGTTATGTCGTATGTGTCACTGACCACATCAGGGAAAATTCACCGTTATCGCAATAATACTGAAATTAAATTGCTTTACTAATTTCTATATTAATCTATATTAAATAATTTTTCTACTAACTCTAATAGGCGGTTTTTCCCGGTATGACCTATATGTGAGCAGTAGTGTGTGTGTATAGAATTATAATGATCATCATGATGATCAAATAAAATTCCTCAAAGAAGTCATTGGGTAATTATGTTTTACACTTACAGATTAAATTACAAACAAATCGGATGTATGGTGCCAAAATGAAATCTGATGAAGATTTTATCATCTTTTTTGTTGTTTTTAATGAAATTTTATACAAGTCTACTGTAACATCCTTTATAAGTCCAAAGAGCAGTCAATTGGTTTGTCACTGAGGCCCTTGCAGTTAAAAGAAAAGGTTATTTCATGGAAAATGAATTATTTGACTACGCAAAAACTAAAACGAACTCGGAAGTCCTTGATGTTATAAAGAGAGTCAACATGCCTTCATGAATTTGAAAATGCTAAAATACTATAATTTTAAAAAGAGAAAATATTGTTTTGGGTTAAATAGTGGAATGTTGGAATAGTGCATTGTTTGTAGTCTCTGGTTTGAGATAAGTTTTGCACTTGTTCCTACTTTTTGTCATTGTTTTTACTTTGATAAACTTTTCTGGATTTTAGTATTTACTTTACACGTTAAAATCATTTTAATTCGTTGTTAGAACAATTAGATTAATTTTTAAGGTTTGGTGCGGTTAATAGTTAATATTAGTCCTTGCGGATTTTCATTGGATATTTTAAAATATTGGCGCAATTTGTTACAGTAAAATCAGGAAATGTTCGCATTTTGATATCCCGCAAATTAAGATTTTGTAAGTTCTCATAATCACTTATTTCCACGGCAGATTAAATAATAAATCAGTATTGTAATAAATTGTATTTGTATATTAATTTTTTGAAATGACCGCTCAAATTTATATTGTTCGGCTGAATTTCAATTGTTCAATATTATTCAATTTTAATAACTACGTATATAGGACGTCTTTAAAGGTATTTCTAGCAGTAGAATCTGTTTGTATATTTCAGGTGACTTTATAGTGGTTTAATGAAATAATTAATCAAATTTCGAACTAGTATAAAAGCTTTCTATTTTAATTGGTAGTTATTCAGGAACTTGGAATAATGTATCTTAAATTCATAGTGAACATTATAAATACTGAAAATATAAATTCCTTCTACTAACGGAAAAATAGTAGTCTTTATATTATATAATAGATATAATACCTATGCAAAGGACATATTGACAAGATTTATAAATGAATATTTTTCTATTTTGGATGATTTCAACCAGTTCAATTCAGATTATTTAAATTTATTGTTTTACTTTTCAGACACATTTTTATATTATATAGTATATATAGGTAGTACTATAATACATATACTATAGTTTTTAAAAATAGTTTTAATACCAATAATACTAATTAATATTTCTAAATATGTAAAATCCACTTACAAATAATAAAATAGGTTACCATTACTATAGGAATCAATTTGCACAAATTATCAATCACACATATTAAACAAATGATAAGTAACCTTACACAAAATTTTTCTAAATACTATTAAGATATTTCTACAATAATAAATTGCTATAAAAATGAGATATAATTAAATAAGAATAATATAATTGAATAAAATGAGTGGTATGAAGGTCTAGTTCCAACGCTGTGTTGAGTTATCCAATCCGAATACTGAGATACATCAGTAAAGATGTTTGGTAAATTTGAATTACATTTTGAACCCTTGCTCATTATTCCTATTTGAATAAGTTCTTGTGTGGAATCTTGTTTCTGAAAAAGTGATCCTTCAAAATCCATGACACATTTATTTGTTGAATCTAGTTTGGTGCATATTATTGGAATTGTATTGTTGTGGTAAGTTTCACATTTTTCCTTTTGTAATATCTAAAATAATTGCAATGAGTTAACACTTAAAAATATAATTATAAAATTCAAACATGAAGAACGATAATAATTGTTAAGCTTTTAATAATTAGTCGATCATTCGACCAGGTGATCTTTTGATGTCCCTATTGAACTATAATCAGAAAAATATTAGTAAATAATGTTATAAATTTGTTTTAAATAAAACTGTTTTGGACAAAAATTTTAAATTATATAAATGTTGATAATGTGTGGGAGAATAATATTTTAAAGTTTATCATATAATTAATAAAATGTAATTAATGTTTCTTAAACAGCAATAATTGGTTTTAATTAAAGAAACAAACCTTTTTTTCCAAAATGTACAATTTATTGGACCATGTTTCAATATTCATACTCCATCCAACCGCGATAATTAATGAATTATGGTAATTTTCATGTTTCTTTTTTGGAAGTTTGACATATTTAAAAAATAATGATTCCTTAACGATGCCCTCTAAAATAACCAAAGCAATGTCATTTCCCCTAGTTGGAAACTTATTTGAATAATTTTTATGTACAGTAACTCTCACTATATCCATGATTGATTCCGATTTCAAAGATGACTGCAAATGTTTAAAATATAATTAATGAGAGAAAGCTATACATTTTTCAAATAAATTTAAAGCTATTTTAATACTTAATGTTCATTTTCGAGTAAAATAAATTTACTTCATCTTTAGTATGTTTAACAAGCTTCAATTTAATAGGCATTAATTTAATTATTAAACTATAAGAGCGCACCATTAATTACAATTACAATTACATTAAAATATTATAATGATATTTTCCTTCACTACTTACGTCTAAGAAGCGACGTCCAACTATCACTTTAAATTGGATCTTTTTAAAATAAGTTTTATTCAAAGCTTCAAAATCATCAAAGCAATGAGCTGCTGTTAGCACAGAATTTTTATTAACTAGAGTACCGCTGCAGAAAATATTTTTAGAATCTCCTTTACGAAGAGCAACAAAAGATTCAAATTCTTTTCTGTATGGATAAAATGCCTTTTTTTGTATCCAACCTAAGTAGTTCGACACTGATGTAAAGACTTCTGGTTTCTTTGAACATTTTTTTAATGACGTAAAACCACTTATCCCAATTTGAATGTAAGTCTGTGTGTGAATAAATTGCACAAAAAGAGGAGACCCCGAATCTGCATTGCATGTGTGAAAACGTCTTTTCTGAACACACAACCATTTTTTATTTCCGTTTTTGTTTAATCCCCAGGCTTGTATACAATTAACATTTGACACTATCTATAAAATAAAAGCAACACCAAGTTTATTTAAAAAATATATTAGAGATAATATAACACTTACCCATTCTTTTTTAAATGAAAGGTTGGTTTTTGATGACAATGTTGAAGAACGTACATCTATTTAATCGATTATCATATAAATATCAAATGATAATTTAAATAAATTAAAAAAAACTTTGCATATACATACACTAATTTGTAACTACAATTTTGATATTTTAATACTCCTTAAAATAATATTTATTCAATGTTATATTTGGCGGACCAAGGGGTTCATGCATGATATCACTCTTAAAAAGGAGATATCACTCTAAAATGTTTACAATCACTATAA
>JAUZNC010049390.1:0-15619 GCA_034780395.1 Vannuccia rotundouncinata | reverse complement strand
TACAATACAATACAATACAATATACAATGCAATATACAATACAATACAATACAATACAATACAATACAATACAATATACAATGCAATATACAATACAATACAATACAATACAATACAATACAATACAATATACAATGCAATATACAATACAATACAATACAATACAATACAATACAATACAATATACAATGCAATATACAATACAATACAATACAATACAATACAATACAATACAATATGTATAATAAAAACAAAATAAAAACACTGTTATAAAATTAGCCTCTAATAAAAATGACAATACAAACCAAATTAATTTAAATTAAAAAAAATACTAATAATTAGATAAAATGGTGTAAAATATTCTATTTATAAAATTAACCACAAACATCAATAATATAAAAAATATAATAATAATTTTTAGTAGTTTTTTAACTGCTATTTTTATCTTCGTACACCTAAGTTTTAATTAACCACAAAAAACAATGAAATAAAATAAAGCAATAATTTTAGAAAGGTTTTACTATTATTAAATACAGAGAACATATTTCGTAAACTCCAACATATTTGATTAAGTATTCATAATTTTTAAATATTTGAATTATATTACTATATTAATCTATATAAGTAGTATAAAGGAAATTTATATATTAATATGCTAAATACAGATATAATAAAAGTTATAAAAATTATTAAACATGTGATAACGGCTTACCAAATAAATTGGAGAAAAAATTACGAAAACGTGTCTTAATATATAAAATTTACTATTATAATATTATACGCAGGTTTACATATATATTTCGGTAAATACAATCAAATGCTTGTTATTCTGCATTTTTAACTTTTTCAAATACGTTTGAAAACTTTAAATGTTACAATTAAACAAAATGGATTTAACTAATTAAAATATTATTTATTTAAACATAACTAAAAAATACAATTAAATATATTAATTTGTGTATTAGTCAAATCACTTCAATAATAATTTTTATCTGAAACAGAATTATTGATTAGATCTATTTTTGAATACAAAAAATGAAGATTTTCAATGCATTTATCATAATTGGTATTTAACAATTTTTTAATACAGGAGTGAATATGTTTATAGTTTTAAAAATACAAAAAAGAATGCTTCTTAAGTCTGAAATATCACAACTGATATCGTCTGATAGACACGAGTGAAGTCCATTCATATATAAATAAGATGGAAATTTCCACTATACGACCCAAATGTTGGACAAAAGCCAAACTGTTGTTACAACTGTAGGTGTATTTATTTATTCATCTGGAGAAATTCATTCATAACGGTCTCTTTCTGAGGGTATACCGTGTGTACCCATCTAACGTATAGTATTGACATCGCCTACGGTTTCAATCTGTGTCACCCTTCAACCAAACTAACTACCAACTCCTCCACTTCCTACTTCACCTTAGTAGACTGCTACTTGTAGTGGATGACCTTCTACCAAGGTTTTTGTCGCATGGGGCGGCTGTGTATGTAAGCATAAAAGCATGGTTGTAAAATTTTCAGAATACCATGGGTAGATAATTTCTGACGAAATAAGGAAATTTTTTTAAAAGGAATCTGCATTATAACTGAATAATGCCATTCCTATATTAATTACATGTCTTTTAGATTATATTATTAATGTTTTCCGCGATGTTTTTATTCTTATTATACTACAGAACCAAATAACCAACTATTTTTATATTAAAATTTTAGATCTACAAACTAATATTTATACAATGATTTTCTTTGTCGTTAAAAATTTGAACCCTATTTGAATTTTATGTTTTATATAGCAAATTGTTGATTTTAATCTATTACTATAAATATCTTCTTTATTTAAAAACTCAAAAATTCAAATAATAATATAGATAATATAATAATTTTTTGTCTTATATTGATTTGATTAATATAGTAAATACTTTCTCATCTTGTACATGTGTATAAATATCCCCCAATAAATTATGTAATATATACCTAAGTACTCGAAATTAAAAATAAAATTTTGACAATATATATTTTTTTTAATTTTCCAATAGTTATAATATTCATTATTTTAGAATCCTTTTTACGATCTCATTCATTTCAAAATACGGTTAACAGAAGTTTAAGAGCGTGTACCCAAGTAACGTTGCTAACCGAAACGTCGCTATAAGGTCATCTGCACTCAATACACATTTATCAGTCCACTATATGGCGCGGAGTAGGTATCTAGTTCTGGTTGCTAAGTAAATTGCTACATCGGACGATGCGAAACAACATCATGCGTCATTCTTAAAAAAAGAACTGATTACTGATAGAAAATATTGTCTATCAATATTTCTATGTATTATCAATTACAAATATTCTATTTAATTAAAAAACGAACTAATTAAGGGCTGTCATTTTATATATTTTTTAGTTATCGACAGCATCTTCCCACGTATAATATATTTACTAAATTAATTTTATCTTTGTATTATAATTAGTTTGACATTGATGATAATTGTGAAGTTTCAGAAAAGGTTTGAAAATTAAGTTAAAAATGGTGTTATTATACTATCGAAAAAGATCATTTAAGCCAGCCAGGAATAAAAAAACTAATTTTATTAATTATAGTGAATTATTGCAGTAAAGCATTCTTTACTTTGTAATAATTTATTCAATTAAAAATTAAATATAATATATCTGAAAAATTAATTTAATTAAATTACAAAACCACTATTTTTATAATTATTACATAAAGTGCAAACACCTTGTATATATAGACAAACAAACAATCAAGTTAAGTTGACATAACATTCAAAACATTATAAATCAGACAATTTGGAAATAGCCTTTCTTCTTTGAAAGCCATTTTCATTATTGTACGGTATTAAATTAATGACCACATACTTAAAATTCATGAGATACCACTTCTTAAGTCTGGTATCTGTGAAACCTCCGTATTCTATAAAGAATGACTGCAAATTTAGTCCAACTTTGTTTTTTCTTCGCATTATGATGATTTTAAAATTAAAAATATTAAAAAAATTTATATAGTAACAATAAAGGGACAATTTACAAGCACAACTCAAACAAATTTTTATAGTACACTTCCGGCCTACCTTCATCAATGTAATTCCTGACCTTCCTTAGTATTCTTCATTACCTTCTTACTTTCTTTAGTTAGTAATTTTCCCTACCACTGATGGGTTCTTACTAACTTTTTTTGAACCTTTCCTTAGCGTAAATTTTGTAATAATAATGTGCGAACAATTTACTCAAAAAAATTATGATTAAACACATTTTTGTCTCGATGATACATAAAAAACGCATTTCCTAAGCAGGTTTCAAAAATTATAATAATAATAAACTTGGAAACTCTAAAATTTGCCGTTGAAACTAAAATTAATAAAAAAATAAATTTTTACACATAAGTGTTTTTAGGGTACTGTTATCGAAATCTACCTATAGTAATTTATAATTTTACATTTTTAAAAAAATGGACCGCTACAACTACAAATTGATAAAAAGATAAAATTAATTTAATTTAAATATTCAAAAAAATCAAAACATTACTCATGCTCTTAGGTTTTAAAAACGAAGTCAATAACAAATGTGAAGTTTATTTATTATTGAGTTATTGAATTATAATTGTTTTAAAATTAATAATTGATTCTGTTTCTGATAAAAAAAAACTAGATATTATTAATTTTAAAAAAAGAAGAAGAGGATCACTTTCATCATTTTTTTCTTAATTATATAATTTTAAACCTCATCAACAACAATATTAAAAAAATACTTCTGATAAAAGCGTCAGCCGCACATTCTTCAAATATTTTCTAAATATAACACGGTAGACTAATAAACATTTTTATGAAGGTGCATGCAGCAAACAACTGTTGATACCATTTCAGTAGAGATGCCAACCTTGCCAATTGCGCCAGATGATGATAAATAGGATATTACGAACTTTTTGCCCAGAGATCTATTGATTATGGTTATTACGAATATATTATATAAGTACACTCTCATACAAACATTTCAAACATACCGATGAAAATATTTCCCACTAATTTAATTGCTTGACACTACAAAGTATTGCACTCCTTCAAATTACCCTGGGAAGACTTTTAACTCTCTTTGATGTATATACCATACGAGGTGATTTATACTTTTAAGGAATGTTGAAATATTTGAGTTCTATGAACTATTTAGTGTAATTTAATGCAATATAAATATCAAAAGAGTACAATTTTTACAATCATTTGCTAAATATATATAGTTATATGATGTTACTTGAGTTTTTTGACCTGCTTTCGAAATTAAAGTACGAAAAAGGGTGTGGTGTGTTAGTATTAAAATCTCAATTAGTCTGCTTTGTATGTTGTTTAATAGTGATTGGACTTTAATTTGTGGTGTTCGTATAGTGAAGCACAATTAAAATATGGTCCGTTGCTAGAAACGTTCTGAGAAGGATTTTTGTTCTGTCAAAACAGTATTTTTATTTGGAAATTGGTGGGCCTAACCGAACTTCCGAAATAGAATGAAATGAACTTGACACAATTTCGATTTGAACTTGGATTTATTTTTGATTATTTGAACTACTGTTTACGACAAGTCTCTGATTTCGAAACAAAAGTTTATAAGTAAAACAAAGTTTAATTATGTAAATTTTTCAGAGGAAATTTTAATAGTTATGGAAAAGTTTAAAAGCATTTACATTTCTGTTATACAGCTCACTTTAAGCTCTAATTAACACGCTTATCTAAATTATTCTGGTTTTGTCCATTTTATAGATGTGGCTTAAGTTTTATCGTCAACATTGTAATCTAGTATTGGTTTTCAACTATTCCGAAGTTATGTGGTATAAAACGGAAGAAAATGGGAGGTTACTTTTGCGGAAGTCATAATTTTGTAACTTGTTTATCCCACATCGATTGCTAGGATATTTTAACAAAATGTCTAACTATTGTCTTGTAGTTATGGATATATTAACAATATCGATCTTTAATATATTGATTTTTTAATTGTTTTTAATTAGTGATAATTCTTTTTAGAAATTTTAAGGGAAATTTAAAAATAAAGTTTTTCTTTCTATATTTGAAGCAGGATAAATGAAGGAGGATCTCTGTGAAACATTTCATAACAATATTTATATTATAAGAGATAAAATTGTGAAAATTAACCAAATAAAAAATGAAAAATTCTATAAAAATAAAAATGTAATTATTGTATAAATAAATAAATATATATACATTTTCAAAATTTTATAAAGAAAATTTTCTTATTTTTCATATTCGCCATTTTTTCTATTTTTTACAATTTAAAAAAATTGATCACAGCTCATAATCTACGCGAGAATTCCTGACTTTAGCAAATAAATTCCTTGTTATGTTTATAGATTTGTCATGATTCATTAAAATAAAACTGGTGGACATAAAGAGAACTTGACGTTAACATGATAACTATAATCCATTTGTATCCACAACACAAACATTGCCTACATGGTAACGATCAGCAATTGTGACAAGAAACATGTAGCACAACAAACATAATCTTCCCCTCATGGATGATGTATGAAATTAATGAAATAAAACTGATTAATCATACAAAATTGATTAAAAATCAATTAAGGATGTTTCCTTTTTTATTAATACATGTGGATAGAAGTTTAGAAAGAACATTTATTGAGAAATGTCTGCAAAGATACAATATTCTGAAAGATATAAGAGAATATGTGACCTTTAAAATGTTAGAAACAATAATTTTTAGAAAAGCAACCAGAGAGGTTTTTTATTTCCTTTTTTATTTTACTCATTCATTTTATAACGGAAATTACCACAACAAAAAATTCTCTGTATAAATTTGGACACGGAACATAAAAAAAGTAGATACAATATTTACACAGACAGACATCCATTTCGATAGCAAACCAATAAAATAAATAAAAATTGTGTCTATTATACAAAGAAACACCCATTTGGTTGATTCCAGCAAAAATTCATTTTATACGTGAATAATTTTAATGTTTTGGTTAATTTATATATGTTAATTTAAAAGCATGTTTATTGTCTAATTTTAAATATTTTAATAATTATGTAAATTATGGAATTATTAATTAAACAATATGCAACCCTTGGACTGAAGTTGTTACATGAGTAAAAAGGTGGTTTGGTGGTATATTTATAATATAGTTAATTGTTTTTCTATTTTATAAATATTGTCTACAAATAATTTAAATACTTTTTTAGTTGCTTTACGTCTAGGACTATCAACTGATAATTTCAATCAGGAAAAAATATTATATTCGTCCTTTATTTTTTCGTAAACGTCTTGCACAGTCAGATAAGTCAGCCATTCCAAATCTGCCAATACGGACTCATAAATATACATAGGTGTCCAATTTAAAGGAATACATTTTCTGTTTTAATGAGAAATACATAGATATGTAATCATTTAAATTATAATAATTAATTTGTAAAAACATATCTATAATATTGAAATGATTAGTAACTTCAACTTATTAAACACATTTGCATTTAAGATGTTTATAAAATGTCATAGAGATATTAATATCAATTTTTAAACGATTACAAATAAATAGATCAATTATATTTTATATCAATTAATATTTTAACCTTAATATATCAATTCAACTTAATTGTATAATATCACCGAAATTGAGTGATTTGAGGTCGAATTTATATTTTTTTTCTCATTTATTTGGCTTCAGTTATAGTCATATCATTTTAAACTTTCAAAATTCTAAGTACCTTTTGCACATGAATAATATATGTGTGTAAAAAATTGATCAAAATCGATCAATGCTTTCGGGGGTGAAGAAGAAAAATTAGATGAATTTTTCCAAAACACCACAATTTTAATTTATTTATACTTTGTCGGATTAACTTAATATTTTAACATAACATAACGTGTATATGGGCCATTTATACATTGCAGATTGGGTTATTATTGCTTACACAAATCTAGAGTTACAAACTTTCAAAAACAACACTCTTAGTTTTGCTAATTGCCTATTAATATTACAATATAATATATAGTCCAAGATTAAGATCTTGAAATCGAAATATCGAAAAAAGGAAAGATACAAAAATCATTATAACATAAATATATCTTTCGGGAAATAGTCTAAAGATAAAATTTATAATTATAACTGAAACAATATTTTTTTAAATATTTAATAATATAAAAACATTCGTTATTTTACAACAATTTAGATTTAATGAAAATACACTCATTTTGCTTGTCTCTATATAATCCTGTAGACAATCAAGCGATCAGTCATCCATAATTTACTACTGACGTTTTTTCAAAGAAGATTGCATCAGCATCAACATCAGCTGCTGCGTTGGCGTAGTAGTAATATTAATATGAATTGGAGGTGTGTCTCAAGGTTACAAACGTCATACGATGTCACTTGATCTGTAAGCCAATCACGCGACTCAACGAATAAATGAAATTTTTTATTTTTAGCTCGTATTGGCCAACTGTTGCTATAAATACAAAGACGGTTGACGAAGTTTGGCATCTATTGAAATTTGCTTTTGAAGATTAGGTACCCTCCAGTGAGACTGATAATTACAATGTCCCGATCAAATTCCTCCTCCAGTTGTGCTTTGATAGCACTCTCAGTTCTGGTTTGTCTAATTTCATTCACCGCATTTGGTAAGTACCTAATCTATTTTCGATAATAATTATAAAATAACCCGTATTTAATGAATTTTGTATCATTGCATTCTCTCCAGTCTCTGCTCGTCCCGGAAACAACGTAAAAAGATCTGCAGATTACACCGACCTATGTAGTAATGCAGGAGGCGGACGAGTTGACAGTAAGTTTACATGATTTCTTCATTTGTTAAAAAAAACTCAATTTAAAATTTATATAATTGTAAAATATTTTTATTCGTGATAAATATCTCTTCATAGAAAATGTTTGCGATACATTTACTTATTATAATAATATTAGATTTGCAAATATTAGAGAAAAATTTAATGTTTACCTCCTTTACGATTGAAAAATAAGTTTTGAAATTTTATGTTAAAAATCATTATTTATTTATTTTCAAAAAAGTGTTTTATTTGATTTCTACGTCTTTCTCCCTCTGCAGATACAGGATATTTCAATTGCCGGACAAACACTCCCGCAATTTGCGCTGAAATGTGTCTTGCCAGTGGGTGTAATGAATGGAGCATCACAAATGAGCACTATGGCTGGTCTGAAGAATCCGTTTCCGGGCATAAGTGTGGATGTTTTCCGGATATCTTTACATGTTACTATCGACCTATTGCATAATACTACTTCGACTACAATTATTCTCTACTGTATTTAATGTACTGCGGACTCAAAAACTATCTTCTCTGTTTCCAAACTTAGCTGGGCATTCCGTGTTTGTTCACTTATTCTTTCGTTCTTTCACTTTTTTGTTTGTCTATTCCTGTACAGCCTATGTTGCATCACTTCTCAGTGTTCCTTGATCTCTATAACTGCACTTTCTCTCTATATATATATACTGTTTATTTATATATATATTTATCTAGTCAAAAATCTCTTTGTGGGTGATGTAGACCTATTATACATGTTTGTATATATATACCTTAAAAACAACCCTTTTGTTTCGTCATTTTGAGTTTCTATATATTTGTATTAGTCATGTCTGTCTTTAGTTAAGCTGTGTATAGTTGTACTTTATTCAAAATTTAATATCTTCCCCTGTAACCAAAAAACAAATAGTCTTTCGCATTGTCGCATACCATCTTGTCAGACCAATTTATCAGAAGCTATATCCTCTTCCTCCTCTAAATGTATTATTTTAGATACCTTTTCTCATTACGCGATGATTCAGCAATGCTTGTACATTTATCAAAATTATTTATTTAATGAACAGGTAAACTGTTTTATGTAAAACGCAATGACAATAAAATGTTCGCATTTGTTTTCAAATTGCTTATTTTCAATGTGTTTTTTAACTCTGTTGGGAAATAATCAATTTACGATTTGTTTAATTTATTTTATTTTGTAAAACTACTAATAATATGGAAAGCAACAAATAGATTATTAATTTTAAATGTTTGGTTAATTTTTTAAATTAATTTTGTATTTTATACATTTTAAAATAATTCAACATTCCTTTATATGACAATATATGTTATTAATTAGATCTCAACCAACATACAAGTAAAGTCACTATATTTCTAATAAATTGGTTCCCCTGGAGTTTAATTTTAAAATATATTAACTGAACAACATCATTTGATTTTTATTTAATTAATGCTGCGCATTTTGGAGAAGTTTGAAAATGTTTTCTTGAAACGTTTTATTCAACTGAAATATTAAACAAAATATCTATATTTACATAAACAATTTCAACTTGTTATTTTTCTAATGAAGGCTTGATCCAGACCAACCGTATCTATAATTAGAAGAATGACTTTCAAATTTTATTTGAATATTCTAATAGTCTATTAGTAAAACTAATCTTTTAATTCAATTTTTACGAAATTAATAAATTAAATTTGTAAATAATTCCGACTTTTCAATTTTTCGAAAACACTAACCATTTTGGTTAAAAGTATAAAAATTAATAATATAGAAGTTAATAATATAGAAGTAGAAACTATAAATGTTTGAATAAATATTTTACTAAACTTACAAAAATAAACTTAATTTTTAAAGGTTCAAATTGGGTAAAAATAAAATATGTCAAAGTATAACCTTAATCGTATATTTGAACTTCATACATATTTATAACTTTAGTATTGAACAGATAATACAATAATGCGAGTTTTGAATTATAGTCGTCATATAGAATCTCAAAATTTGGCTTTCGAATATAATATGTGTTAAAATTGATTGTGCTCAATCGTATATAATAAAAATCTTTTTTATCTGACAAAGTTGTCTTAATATTATCGAATGATGTCACCTTATTCTTTTTTATATCACTTATTATTTTTTTACCACTATAGTATAATCATCATTTTAAAATCTTTGACGTTAAAGTCATCGTTACGCCATTGTTTTATATTGAGGCGTCCTTTAAAATCTAGTCTCATTTCTCCAAAAAATAGAAATTATATGTATAAATTGTTAAGACTAAATAACTATTAAGCTTAACTAATCGTTAATGTATATTTTTGCAGGAAACTTATAGCACTACGAATCTTGTCTGCACTGTATTGTTGTAATATTATTAGGAACAATGTAGGAATTTATCTCAGTATTATTTCATTTGGAACTCATATATGATATTGTAATACACAAACGAATAGCAATATTATACATATATACAATGAATTATATAATATTATAACTAATCAATAGTATGACCAATTAATAGTGAATATTACTTGTCCAAAGTATAAGTAAGCTTTATTAGATCGTGCGCATTTCAATAAGTTTATAATAAATGGTTATTTTTGTTTTATTATATACTGAAGTGTTACTGAAATGTATACCATATGTTAATGAAGTGCATTTAATAATTTCATAAAAATCCTATTAATTATATATCAGCTTCGAGATAAGAACTAAATGATAACCTCCATTATATTTACTCAGTTCTAAAAATTTTATGAAGTTATTTTATATGAAATATTATATCCAAACTTCATTTTATGTTTTGCTACATATAAATAAGTTATTGAACCTTTAAATCCTGTTAATTTTTGCAAACTTACATGTACTTTGACCATTTCTCAGTTATATTTCGGTTAAACCCAGTTCACATTTATTTATAAATTAATACACTTTTCTTATTGGAAGTTACATATTTTTGCATACAGATTATTAATTAAGGAATCATTATTTATACTATTTTTAAAGATCCCTCATTTTTGCCACAATTTTTTCTCTTTCTTTCTAATATATGGCTCTATACTACGATGTTTGCCATCCCCCACTTTCAATCTGAAAATGTCGGTGTATCTGTGGCTTTCAACCTACAAGGCTTTCAAAACGAGATTTCTTCAATTTTTTTATAAAGGTCTCTTTAAAGTTATGATTTAATTTTTAAAGTCCTCTAAACTTTGGTCTAGAAAACATAAACACAGTCAGACAGTTATAAACAAACCCAACTTCGGAGGTATTGACTGAACTAGACAAACTTTCATTAAAGTAAATGTATTCGTTTACTTAACATAGTTTTAAACCGATGCGAATCATTCCGAATGGTATTTCGTTGTCCCAGACAGTTAGTATTGCGGTAAGCAACAATATGAAAGTTATTTTATTCATTATAAGTCGATATTATAGTAATCTATAATATTTTGAATACTTTTTTGGAACAAAATACAATTTCCTTAAGTCTACAGTCTCAGATCTATATTCCAGACACATTTGAAACATTTAAGAAAACTTTTTATATAACCGGCATGTTATCCCAGAATGTCCACACATTCCTTTGAAACATTCTCACATAAATTAAATTTTAAAGTATTATATATGTTATCTAAAACAATTTAATGTTTTTAACAATTAAATTTTATTTTCAAACAATACAATTTGTATGAGCATTGTTAAAAATAACTTTTATTTTGTTAAACAGAACCTTTAGTATTAAAAGTTGTTTGATGTATATTACATAGACCTTTGTCTTCTATATATTTACTATTTTCTATTTTGGGTATAGTGCGAATTATGGGGCCAACAAGTACAGGTGTCATAGCTATAAATAGTGTATTCCGTCATTTGATTGGCTGATGACGATAAAACTATGACAATTTTTGTATAAGAGGCTCTTTTATAATGTCTATATTGAAGAATAATGTCCGGCAAAACGATATTTCTTTTGATATTGAGAGTTCATATTTCAATGAAACATAGATTAATAAATTTATCATATTAAAAAAAATATATTATATCAAAGCACTTTAAAAAGGCGGGTATAATATTTTTTTTGTAAGTTTATGTTATAAATTTATTTTTTACTTTAATATTATTTCCACATGTACAATTTCCAAACAAAGCTTTTTTCTTAATTACTTAATTATAAGATTAAAAACTGTCAATGTGGTCGAGTCTGTCATGTGAATCAAAGTTGACTTAAATATATCATGTGATTTTATGAGTCTACGATCAAGTAGGTAATAAACTATAAACTATATAATGCCAATATAATTTTCAAGGATCCTATTATTTGCTTTTAATATTTGATGTTGATAACACATGGTGAACTTTGGAGCTTAAATAAATCCCTTAATTTTGACATTGATCAATCTGTGTATTGGATAATTCATACTGAAAAAGAGCCATGAGATTACAAAGTTCACTTAATAATTGACAAGGTCAATATGTCAGTGATAAAGTTGTAATTTCTCGAAATACTATTAAAGTGTTAATTGAAATTAGGTGGCTATACAATAAGTCGTTGATTATTGAAATTATGACAATTTTTTAATATTTGGATTTACATTTTTAAATGTAAATATTTTTTGAAAAATTTAAATAATATAAAAAAGAAAATAGTAAACTTCAGAATAAGAATTAATAAAGTCGGTAAAATTTATCCATTATTTAGTGGACAAAATAAAAGTTATGTAAGGGTAACATTTTTTCATGTAAATTATAATTGCTGAATTTACGGTTTTCGTCTTAAATAAATCTGGATTGATCATTCTGTAACCATAACAACACTTCATACTTTGGAGAGTTCAAAGAAGAAACTCTATGCTAGGAGGTCAAACTCCCAATTACACATTGGGTGGCCTTTTATGGAGTTCGTGGTGGTCTTAAGATTCGGAAGTGGGCGTTGTCTTCATTCGACAGCATCCGTAAGGTATAATATCATATGGGAACCACGCGGTTGAACAAACAATCGTTACCTGGGTCATATGCTTAGGTCGGAGTGTAAAATTAGAATTAGAATTAGTGTTTATTTTTGTTTTTTATCCAAACCGATTATAGTTCTCATTACAGGGCATTTGAAATTATAGTGACGAGAGTTAAAATAATTGAAGTTAATTAATAATATAATCGTAAATTTAAAACTTTAAATTGATGTTATTTTGTTTTAATATTATTGTAAATTAAGTTTTGTGATTTTACCAGCGATATTAATATAAAATCTAGATAATAAATAAAATAAATATAAACAGTGCAAGTTTATTCAAACTACGACAAAAGTAGGTTATAATTAAAGAGCGATAAATATAAATCAATAATTCCAATTTTCAATTAATTATTTAAATATTATAAGTAATCTGATGAACTAAAATATATACAATTAATAAATTTTACAAAACGATACGCATATCTATATTATTAAAAAAGAAAGAACACAATAGTTAGGAACAAATTCTGACCTAATTTAAAAGTTTTTCTAATCATATAATTCACATAAAATTTGACGAACTAGACACATTTAAAAATAGATGCCTCATAATTTTCTCAGGAACTGATAGTTGTCCCACACAGATTATTTTATATGCCTGTTGAAAGGATTTTTTTCATTTCCTCGAAACATTAATTTCTTCAAGGAAACAAATAAAAGTGATTAGTTTCACGTACCTAATATAAACGTCATTATTATAATTTTAAATATTATGTTGGATGGGAGGCCTACGATATTTTTTTCTTCAAATTTTAGACTGAAAATATGGCAAAAGTGAAACAGTTAAATTCTTTTAAAAATATTTTCTTAATAATCAACAAAAAATTATTAGTTACACAAAATCTGTAGTATGTATAGAAGTACAATTAGGAATTAGTATACATATAGTATAATGAGTAACTTTTAAAATAAAAGTATTAATGCTCTGTCCGTCTGCTAGTTTATTATTATGAACTCTGAACCATAGAGTACGTATTCTATGCTCTGACATGGAATACATGGAAAAAGTTCACGATTCATGCCAAAAGTTTCTTATGCGTCACTCACTGATCACTTGTCTTTGAGATTTTAAGTGTTTTATTATCTGAGAAAGCCCCTCTTACCGTCGAGTCTACATAGTAGAATTTGGGTCAATCAAGTTCAAATAATATAGCCAAAGAAAGGTTACCAATTTGTTGATAATATTACGTGGGTGTCTATTGAAGACTATTGACATTGTGTATATTGTCTCGAGTCCATTGTGTTGGGGCCATAATCTTGTAATTATAGGCTTCAACTCATCATCTGGGGGCATAGTGGGTTGGCCGATTTGGAGTGTGTTATCTGCGTCGTGCAGAAGAAAGGGTTTTAACACTAACAATTTTCTTTTGTTCTTATACAAGGAAGATTGATATCTTTTAAAACTGCAACATGAAGTAAATAATTTAAGAGTGTATAAATGAAGAGTTTATCTATTTATAAATGAATTATTTCAGGTCGAAACTGATCAGTGAGTAGGTTGTTTGAGTTTTTGAGGTCACCGTTTTAAATCACACATCAATAAAAGAAAATGTAATTTGTTGATTATTTGAAGCTTGCAGGTGCTTGAGTTAGGGTCACCTTTTTTAATTATTTCAGCATTATTTCACTGAAAGAATTTATTGTAAAACACAAATTTAAACAATTTTTTAAACACAATTTTAAATAAATATATTAAATACTGACATTTTCTAGATGATTAATCGTTTAAAAGCAGCAGTTGGTATTGAATGAAAAATTAAGAAAATATATGTAATTTTTCTAACAGAAAATTATACACAATTTGTTTAAAATGTAGAATGTCTGATAGAATTTAAAATTATGATTGCACTATGCATGGACATGAACCTACATTTTTTTAATATTAATTTATTTAACTACAAAAAATAGAAATTATTTTTTTCAGCAAGTTATTTTAGAGCTGGCTATAAATATTTTATTTAACTGCGGTTGGTTAAAAGTGCAAACTTTAATGAGATATATTTACTAATCTAAATCAATAAAAAGGTATCAGCGTTAACATAAGGATGTTACATAACAGGCTAATTTTGCATGTTCTGGTGCACGTTTGATATCACATTTATGTGAGGTCACGTTCAATGCACATTTTTTATTAGTAATTTATTACCTATAAAAATCTTTCTGTAAGAGTTTTATAAATATAATTTATTTTCTGCAAATTATTCTATCTTTTTACAAACATTTTTACATATACCGGACTTATCATTTCGCGCTAATTTCAGTCTTATATTGGTATTATTTTTTACTGAATATAATTATATTACAGTTATAATTAATTCCCCTGTAAAATTAATTGTTTTTATGACAAATGTTTACATTTTAAATCCATTGAATTTTGAGAGTACTTGTTGCTATTTAAAGTCCATAATTATACTTGTCATGTCTGCACATTTTCCTTAATGTAAGTCAAACGACTACTTGGGTTTGGAAGCTGTCTAGCAAAGCCCGTCTATCTGACTTCGTGTGAAGAATTCGGACTAAATTGAACTCTGAACTCATTGATAACTCGATATTACTTGTATTACTATTCGTATAATTAATTTTTATTTTGATATATAATTACGCATGCATTTTGGTTTACAATTTAAAATAGAAATACCACTTTTAAATAGTTATTTTTAAAATAATTTTGTCATAAAAAGAAAAAAATATTTATTGAAATTCTTATAAGAAATAATAAATAAAATGATATGATATGATATGATATGATATGATATGATATGATATGATATGATATGATATGATATGATATGATATGATA
>JAUZNC010049368.1:0-13679 GCA_034780395.1 Vannuccia rotundouncinata | reverse complement strand
TCTCTTTTGGTTACATAAAATTATTTCATGTTCAAATGAAAATAAATGATTATTATATAAGTGTTTAAATCATTTTTTAAAAAATTAATAAATGTTCTAGCATTTTATATTTTTAGTAAAAGATTTTTATCATTTAGATTTTTCATTTTAAAAATATAGTGAACGTATTAGCTTATGCTACTTTTAAATAGTAAGTAGTAATTCAAAATATAGACTCTTTTTAGACAACTATTCAGTATATAATTTCAAATCTTTAATAAGACTTGAATAATTTGAAACATTTCTTTTTTCTGTCCTTTTTGTAATTATTGTTGAAAAGTTTGCGTTTACATGAAAAATACTATATATATATATATATGTTTTAATTGAGTCAATATTTTAAAAATTAATTAATAAAAGGAAAATATTGATTATAATATTTAAAATGAAAGAACAATAAAAAAACTAGTTCCATCAAATGAAATAAAATACTAATGTACAATATGGTCAACTTATATTTGATAAAATTTGCTTTAAATTTTGGATATGACATAATTCTTTAATGAATTAAGATGAGCATTTACCGTCACATCATGTGTATGTTTGGAGAATATTTCTAGAACATACACATATTTTGCATATTTTATTGAGTTAAGTTAATCTCGCTATAATCTCAATATAGGTATTTAATGAGTTAAACCATTATATATTTACATATATTTAAAAAAAATTGTTTTGACAAGATTTGACATTGACATCAATGCAATATTCAAGTTGGATTATTGCGCAGGTTATTTGCACAAAATAATATAAAAATAATTTTTAAATCTTAATACAATTTATATACAATTTTTTATACCGTCCTACATACAGCTCGTTTTTAAGGGGAAAATATTTCTTGTAAATCTGGCTTTTATGTTATTAACAGTTTAGAATTGATTCATGTGAGCCTATATCTAAAGGCCCACGCGTTGATATCAAATTAATTAATAGTAGCTCGGTGCATTATCTCCTCTATGCCAAAAAAGAGGGAAGGACTTCACACGTGGTGGACATCAATTCTACAAAGATGTCACCATTCCTCCTTCTCTACGTATAATACAGCAGTGTGTATAGTGATAAATACCCCACATACACTCCCAGATAAACATACAAACTGTCAACGTATAGCCAGAGAAATCCTAATAAATCCCTAATTGATTTCACTTGTTTATCCTCGAACCAGAATATGGTGGAATATGGTGGATGTTTTGAAACATCTTCCGCAGTGTGTGTCAACGGTAGAGTTCGAAGATATATACATACTTGTCTGGTATAGTTTTCTTCATTTTACGAATGGTCTCTTATGGTCAAATATAAGGATATATAATTAAGAAAGTGTAAAATACCCAAACCAGGAGGTGGGGAAATGAGAAAGAGACGCGTCCATTCTGTTTCTCCTCCCACTTCGTCTTCTCCTCCACCCTACTCCATAAACCGTCCCCTGTCCATCTTATGTCCAGGCCAGATCAGATATTTCCAAGAAAGGAAATACAAAAATGCCCACTTTTTGAGTGACGCTGTTTATCAATTAAGCTTGCGGTGGAGATGCCAGAAATATAACATTTCTTTTAGTATAAAAATATCTCAATTTTTATTAAGTGTATAAACATATAAATCAGAATCGAGAAAAGTTTAAAATTATTTTATTTTGAATATCAAAGTCTAAACAGCAGAATTCGGTTAATTTGTATTTTTTAGAAGTAAAAAAGACGTCAAGTCAAAATGTTTGATCAATTCACATATTTTCTTTCAGCATTTGGTAGCGGTTACTTTTATCACAGAGAGTGCTTTTATTTTATTTTTATTAAACTTTTGTATTTTATTGTATATATTTTTAGATATGTATAATTAGCGAAAATTTTGTGATGTAATTATTGTGTTTATTTTTCATAGAATAGAATATCATAAATGTATCATTGCATTCCCTGCAAATAATAAACCAAAATTCTTCTAAAAATATATTTTAAAAATTTTTTTAATATAATAAATTTAAGATTTTGACTTAATTTATAACACGTTTTTATAGAGTGCATGATGAAACCAAACAAGTGCCGAAAAAATGGAATCCCAAATTTTGAGAATTGTCGATGTATTTGCAATCCGGGGATGACTGGAACAAACTGTGAAGGTATCATTTTAATAAAATACAATTCATTATTTGGTTGACACATTATCAAATTTTATTTTTCAAATAATCAAATAATCAAAATTTGTAATATTTATTTTCTTAATAATAAAGAATATATAATAATACAATTAGTCAATTGAATCTATATTTTTTGCAAACAAAATCTACCAAGAATGATTCTCGATGACTAAAATATGTTTTATTTATCGAGATTCTTGAGTTATAAAAATTAGGTTATTTAATTGGCGGATTCAGGTAGGAAATGTTTAAGAACTTAATAAAATAGAGAAAACCAAAAAATACGTGTATTGAAACTTTTTAACCGTATATCAAACCAAAAGTTAAACAAACTTAGAGAAAACCATAGATACTTGTATAAAAATGCAGATATGAAATAATAGGATATTTATAATAGTATAAATTTCGAATAGGCTATCTTGAAAACCTTAAAAGTCCTTAATTCAGATGCAGGTTCTAGGTCAAATTGCTTTTATACCCTTTATATTTTAATGTCTGCCTAAATGGGGTTAGGTAAAATAACTGGAAATTCATTACATCCCAAATTCTCTTTTATTTAATGAATGAAATTTATGAATACTTATAAAATATTGTTATTGAGTACAACGTGTTATTGTTATTATTTTTCTTTGTTTCGATAAATTGTTTTAAAGAAGATAAGTTGAAAATTCTGTCAATAAAATGGGAGTACCTATCTATAATATTTCCGTCAGTAAAATTTATAGATGTTTATTAATCATTATTACTAAAAAATGTGAAAATTACGCGTCTGCACTTTTTTTAATTATAGCTTAGTAAAAAAAACAAATGCGTTATCACTTAACAATACTTAAATGTCGTTTGATGTAAAATAATTTAATTCGCAGGTATGTCACATTGTAGGAATGATGGGATAAAGCAGATCAAACTAAATGCATTTATGTATAAAAAGGTTACCTAATAGGAATGTAGCATTTCATGTCTGATCATGGGTTACTTTGTCCTCATTTTATCTCCTATTAGCCTAGATATGTTAATTATCATCATCAGCATTTGGAGCTATCTTCGTTCATAACACTCACTGAAATCCTTAACAGAAATCTTAATCTAACTTCTATGTGTCTTTTGGTAGTATGTTGATGTCTATGGCGGCCATTTTGAATTTATAAGACTGTATATCCATAACCAAACGTTGAATCACCTTTAAATTATGTTTTTCTGGTAGTTTTATACCATGTTTCATCTGTCAATAATACATTTGTATGCTAAAAAATGCATAGTTTAGGAGATATCGGGACACTAATATCTCAAATTTCGGCCCTTTTGAAAAATGGCCACTATATGGCCGCCAGGGGGTAGTTCGGCGTTGGTTCCACATCTTAATTTGTTTATCATATATTGGTCTACCTCTGTGCCAAATTTGGTGCTTTTATCAAATTTATGCTTGAATTTCATTGTTTAACTGCCCCACTAAAGAAGGGATGTTGGAATGATTTACGTATATTTATTGTTACATATATAAATTATTTTAAAATAATTTTTTAAAATTGGACAAATAATTATAATCCGACAATTAGAAAGCCAAGTTGGCTACATAAATCACTGATATAAACTCGAGGTACTAAAAGTCAAGCAAGCTCCCTTTTTTGAGACTCACAGAAAAATGTTGAAATTGAAAATCTTAAAAAATTTATGGCAAAATTTATCAGTTTATTATAACTTGAAAAGGAAAACAGCAACAGGTAAAATACTTAACCAGACCACCCTGTCGACGAATTCAGCACCCTTTGGTGTAATAAATTAGTAGTTTAAAATTCATATTTTTCATTTAGAAATACTAACTATTGAAATTTAAATAAAACTTTTTCATGTTTGTAACTGTTTGTATATGAAAAATTATTAATAGAAAAATAGTTATCTGCAGTTGGCGTCAAAAATGGGACGAAATAAAATTATTCTTGAAGGTTTTATATTTTATTTTATGCGTAAATTTAGTTTTGTGAAATAAATTTAGAAGTCATAACAAAATCTTAATTCAAAAACTTCAAAGTGTATATAAATAGTTTATAGATTCAAAAACTTTTATGATTGTCGAATTTCTTAAATTGCTTAAATGATATTTATTCAAACAACCTCAATAGATTAATTCATTCTATAAATTCCGCAATTTTTAGAACCCTGTCTTGATATGGCAGAAGCATGTCTAGGGTGTAATCAACAGGCTTTCCAAGATTCAATATTCATGTGCCCCAAAACATGTGAAAACTGTCGACGAACAAGTAAGTACATAAAAAGGTGATAAAACCACAGTAAACAAAATTCTTCAAAAATTTATGTTTTACATGCGTCGTATTAAGCAATTATAGATAGTTATTGGGAGGTTAATTCAAAAAGAGTAATTTTAACAAAACTTAATAGGCAACTCTATAATGGATGTTCTGGATAATGAATATTTTTATAATGAGATCCAATCAGTAAATCCGATTATTTCTATTAATATATAATAAATAATTATTGGTATTCCATTTCAAAGTAACTTTGTTTATTTTAAATGTAAATATTATTTTTTGTGATTTTTAAAAACGTATGTACGTATTATATTAAATTGCATTAATAACATGAATTTATTTAGAAAATCAGCCTACATAATTTCTACATTCTTACAATATCAATATAATATTATTAACAAATGGAAATGTCAAGTATTTTTAATGTCATATACTTTATGCTATTGACTTTCTTCCAAACCCCATTTCACTTTTCCTGGCGGTATTTATGACTTCTGGCATATGAGGCACCCCCCACAGAACTCCTACGATCTCCGTGTCAATGCAATTGTGAAGCAATGTCACCCGAAAGTTAATGGTCAGGACATTATATTGGCTCTATATAACTCTAATATCAAAAGGCTTTATTTTATTCATTAGATTATTAAATTATTTGTTTTTAATTACATAAAAACAAGAAAAAACTCGATAATTGTCCAAAATCAATTATTTGTAATAAATTGATTTCATAAAATGATATCCTCAAAAAACTATTACAAATTGTTCGCAGTTGATTTTTATTATGAATAAGCGGTTTTATTGTTGTCTTTATTAATTTATTAATTTATATTGAATATTCGGTACAATAGAAAATATCAAAACGCCATATAAACATATATATTATTCTAACTGCTGTCATTCCAATTGTCGAATACTTTATATATAGGCTGTCTTAAAAAAGTTACGCTAAAATCCGTATGTATTATTGATATTTTTAATCGCGAAACTTTTTTTTTAAAACAGTCTATATTTTGAAAAAACACTAATTAATTCTCAATATTAATGAAAACATTGTAAACATATAGAATCCATTTTGATTTTGTAAAACAAAATTAATTTTAATTCGAATAATTTCATTGTGCATTTTTATTATCGTTTTTACAATTTTACACGAAGTTTTTGAGACATTTTGGATAATTTTTCAATTATATTGTTTCTCACCAAAATGAGACAAGTATTGTATCCTTCCTAATTCTGAGATTTTGATATGAATATGTGAATATTAAACTAAAGCAAATTTTGTCTCTCTATATATTTAGAAATGGCAGCCGCCGACTGCACCAACATTGAGTCTGACGCCGTTTGCAACTGCCTCCAGCAGCTGGGTTACTGCAATGATCATATAGATGGAGTCAAATGGAAGTATTATTGTCAAAAAAGTTGTAATTGCTGTGGATGTCGCGACTTTGTCAAGAGTACGTTTCTAAATATATATTATTGTTTTAAACAATCTGTTTCGGTGTATTTAACGTATGATGTAAACTGTAAATAGTAATAATTGTATATGATAATCTAAAATTTTATTTATAATAATAATAAAGTTGTACAAAATAAATTAATTATCATTTAAATTCAAATTTTTAAAATAAAAGATATTTTTGTGTAAGGTATTATTTATTTATATTAAAATTTTTTTTTTTCAATATTTATGTAAAAAAAATTCAATAAAAATAATATGCCCTTTTTTTGGAAAATATTTGTATTTAAAAAAATATTTTGAAACAAAATGTGAAAAAGAAAAAGAACTGTGAGTAGGAATATTTAGAAAAAATCTAAATTGCTAAAAATATAATTTTCGTTATAAATTATGGATGACAACAAATATTTGCTTCCATTTTTTGAGACTTAAAATTTTAAATCACACGTTTTATATATGCTGACATTAAAAAAAGGATGCTAAGATAAAGAATTAGTTTAATTTAATTAAAAATGGAGTATTTCCTGTAATTTTTAATTATTTTAAATAAATGTAAACATCGATATTATTTATTTTTATCATATCTTATATAAAAATTAATGCTATTAACATAGAAATTAAGCCACGCTTTTAAGAACAAAATGAAATAATACGAGAACGCGTTGAGCTTCCGAGGATTATTTCATTTTTGTCCGAAAAACATGGCTTAATTCTTATTTTAGTCATATCACAGACATATTATATATCTATATATAGATATATAATATGTCTGTGATATGATTTTTATATTTGTAGTTGTATTTATAGTGTAATGTCTATGAGTCATATCTATTGTAAATTATTAAAATTTACCGGACGTTAAAAATTAATTTTAATTGTTGTTTTATATGCATTTTTTCGGACATTAAATGGCAATCAGTGATTTAATGTCCAAAATTTTAATTAGTAAATTAAATAATTCAAAGATATATATGACTCAGTAATATAGTTAAATATAGTTAAATATAGACAACAGATATTTACTTGACAACATGTTTTTCGTTTTTACTCTTATACTGTCTTTTAAATATATGTTTACGGTTAAATTAAAGGCGATTTCATATGAATAATTAAAATAATATATTAAACAATATTCTAAAATTGCTATATAGTTCTGAAATACGGTTTATAATTTTAATCAGGCTTTATTATTTATTATACCATTAGACAACGGAGGACCAACAGATTCTAATGACGGTGACGTCGAGGTTCCTCTAGATGAAAAATTGGATACCGATTTTGTTTAAACTTTAAAACTGGGAGCTTTCATCACAGTGCAGTGTTGTAAATTTAAATGGTAGAAAGTGTACTTTATAAACTTATTCGTTGTAAAATAAAATCTGAAGTTGACACACATTTTATTTTTTTCTGAAATTATCAAGATACCTATAAACGCAAATGTTGACAATACCAGTGCAAAAGTTATTACAGAAGTGTCCCATAAAATAGTTTTTAAAAAATTGGAATATATAGTATTATAGTTGGAATAGTTTAATAAGTATATAAATATAAATTGAAATTGTTGATAAAAAAATAAAATATTGATTTTTAATTTTTACAATTTTTGTAATATATTTAGTAATAATATTTACATTTTTACAAAGTTTGTATTTTAAAAAGATCACTTTAATGTAACAATTTGCCCTTTGCATCTTTATTTACGACAGACATGATTTTTTCAAAGATGATCCTACTAAAAGGGGTTCTGCAAATGACCTTATAGTGAAAATCGGAATATTTGAAAGGAAACATAAAGTCACCAACACATACAGTATAGTGAGAACCAGAGTTACAAACATGGCTAATTAATTCCAAATGCATAATTCAACAACTTGGAATAAAAATGAGAATTTTTCAATTTCGGTATAACTTTGAATTGTACATTTTTTCTACATTTAACAAGTCCCAGCTTAGCAGTATGGAACAAATTAGGTATCAAATAGATTGCAGATATTAAGAAATCACACTTTGTAAAAATGTAATTCACGATACTCGATATAGGAAGAACATATATAATGGAAATTGAATAAATAAAATAACAAGAAACTACTTAATATAACCATAAATACCTAATATAATTTAACAATTAGATAATTTTAATAAGGTTTATGTCAAACAGTTTGATTAAACTATCTTTTTTTAAGGTTTTAAATATATTCGACAAATAAATATTGATGGTTTAAAACCATTGAAAATTTCAGTAATCTATTTTTATCAATCGGAATTATAAGTTATGCAATTTAATTCAATTGATAATAAATAGCTCCAAAAAATAAACAAATAAATTTTTAGAAAACTTTTTTATTTAATAGAATTTATTTTTACAAAATCAACAAAAAATGGCTGTTTTCACACGATTTCAACAGTATAATTTCAATATTTAATGAACGATAGAAATTCTTAATTTGTAGTTCCTTTCTTCCCTTCTTTCTATATATAGTCATAAAATGCAAATTAAAAAGTTTTTTCAAAACGATACTGTATTTATGGACTCAAATTCATCCACCTAGCATAATCGAGTGTCGTCTATAAAAAAACTACATTTTGCAACACTCGATGCAAGGGATCTAGGTATACATTTTCTCAATCCGGCGACTACGATTTACCATCAAGAATATGGCTCTACAATACACGTGTATATTATTATGTAAGTATAAATGTATACTACAACGTTGACCATAATGCAATCTTCTAGAAACTAAAGTTTTCACATTGAATTCAAATTATTAAGTTAAAAGCCATATGATGATGGCATAATACGATACGTGTGAGACTTTTGTCATCACACATCGTACCCCCTCCGATTGTATTTGACGATAACAAGTCACGCCAACTGCGATCCTGATTTAATATAAAACTACTTGATTATAGAGAGAGAGAACGCCTGAGAACTCATAATTTGTGAAAGCGTCCGGCCTCCTCTCCTCTGTCCATCACCTTTGCCGGCGATTATTATAGGCCTCTATACATACGCAGGCGTAAAGACTCCCCGCCAAGTTGATTGACATCTTCAACGCCTACTGCCGGACACAGTGGACACATACGGAATGAGCGTGAAGCACCACCACCACTCAATGCGACAAAGTCAACTAACTGACTAACTACAGCAGAAGAAAGAGAGAGGGAGTGAAAGAAAGCTAGGTCTCCCTCATCTTCAATTGCTGCTGTCCTATAACTTCGTCCTCTACGAAATTCTTCCCTTTCAACCAATCTTCTTCGTCAGTTCCCGCCTCCATTCACCTTTTTCTTCATCTGTTCAATTTGTTTTTAAATATGCCTATATACGAAATCTCTACCCGACGCCTGCATCAATCCCACATTGTCCATAGTTGGTGACATTTCTATATAACCACTAAACTTTTTCTTTCAATATGTTAAAATCTTAATTCACTTTATTTTTTGCTGCTTTAAAAAAATAACATTCGCGGTAACACAAGGACATTAAATTTGTGAGGCGTATTGCTGACTATAGTAATATATTGTTCAAAGAAATTTAAACACAAAGACAATCATGCTTGCATCGACAACTTGTTTCGGGCTTGTACTGTCACTCATTTATCTATTACTGGACCAGACGCTTGGATCGGCCCTATACTCTCCTTGGGGTGGTTCCTGGGACGATGGATATGAGGCTACACACTGTTACCCCATCCCGCCCAACATGACACTCTGCCAGAATGTCGGCTACAACCGAATGTTCCTACCAAACTTCTTGCAACACGACGATGTTCGCGAGGCCATCCACCAGTCAAACATCTGGGTCGCTCTAGTCAACACCAACTGTCATCAGGACTTGAAGCGATTCCTCTGCTCACTTTATGCGCCCGTGTGTGTCAAAGGTCACCCGGGAAGAAAGATCCCGCCCTGCTACCGCCTCTGTGAGGAAGTCAAGAATGCGTGTCTGCCCAGGATGATGTACTTCGGCTTCAAGTGGCCTCCAATTGTCGAGTGTAAACAGTTTCCCAAAGATGATATGTGTATCCCGCCAACGGAGAAAGAAAGTAGGTTCAGAAAAATTTATGTATTTGTGAAATTGCAATGTCCTTGATCTACAAAGCATTCCAAAAAATATTCTTTTAATTAATTTTTCTTATTTTCAAAATTGTTTCATTATTGTTACAAAAATGGATAAAATTAGAAATTTTACCATTTTCCCTTTTGAAGAAAGCAAATTAAACTTTAATGATTTTACCTTTTTGCATAAATGTATTCATATGATATAGATATAATTCACAATTTTAAAAATATTCATCATCATTAAATAAACAAAATTTAGTTGAAATATGATTATGTTTATGATTGTGACATAAAGCTGTTGATCATACATTTTTATTGAATGTATAATAGTATATATAGTAGAACTTGTATTGCATATATTTTCAGTGCATTTATTACAGAATCTAGTTATAAATAAATAGATTAAAAAGGTAATTAACTATGTTTAATTTCATCTCAAAATGTGTTTTTGTAAAATGTTTAAAAATGGAACATGAGGAATAGTGTCCAAGATGACATATTGATAAAGGGCGGAGCAAAAAGATGAATGCAAACATAAAATAATATGACTAGGCGATTGATGCGTGCAAAAAGGAGATGCACATTGTACCTACATGGGGCCAACAGTCACATCTGTCCTTGGGGGAAGCGATTGATGGCAATGTCGGAAGATCAAAGCCAATTTCGACCAGTTCTTATACTCTCCTGGGAGCTGAAATTTGTAAATGTATGGACTAAGAGTTTTGACTATAAGATATCACTTAGACACCATAGGGGAAGTGGATAGACATTTATGCCTTTCATGTTACATATGTATGTGCAGGGTTTTGTCTATGGAGTAGACGATTACGAGAAGATAAATCGGTGTGTTGAAACTGGAAAAAATTATTGCAAACTATAATTTAGACCTGACGTATAAAAGACCATAAATAAATTTTAGCAAGTGGTTATAACTGTGATTCCAGCCTTACACTTTAATTTTGGCATAAAAAAGTTAATTTTATTTAAAAGCGATTTCGGCCTCAAAAAAATTTCATTTTTTGTTGGTTCAAATATATAATATATCTGTGGTTCGTAATATAGGTAAGCTATATAGCATGCATTACGTATGTACAGTGAAAAGGGTATTCAAGTTAACTTAGATTGACAGAACAAATAGAGGTTTCCCATCCTTAAGTCTCCCAGCTGGGTGTTATCATCAAGTTAACCTTTCTTTGTCGGAAGATAAACTAAATACTTACATATAGCAAAACTGTTATAGCTAGACCAAAAAACCTATTACGTATTCTTTATTGGTAACATTTCATAATCCTAATTAAGATAGAAAAATCGTTTATCTAATAATAAACACAATAATAAACAACTCACACGAGGGCTTTTATAAATTCTAATTCTATTTATTTCATAAACATTGTTTTCATGCTTGTTTATTTTCAGAAGTAGAAAAATGCCCGCTGTGCAAACAAATTGCTACATATGAAAGTATTGCGAGCAGTTACTGTCTTGCGGATATGGGTAAGACTAGTTATGAAGTTTTTATTTTTATTCTGTATATATAGAGGTGCCGTAGATGTCGTATGCCAATAAAATTGAAACCGCCAATCATGTCGATACAAAGCTTGCCGAGAGCCTTAAGTCGGCCATCTTTGTTTTAATGTGGTTTCGCTAGACCTACTAATTATGAAGAAAGGCATAGAACTTACTCTGTCGGCTCCCTAGAACCATACAATGTCCTTCATTACTGACCCAATATGGGGCGGCTTTTTATCTCTACCGAACTTGTATTTAAGATTTACCAAAAATGTATGGATTATTGTATAACAGTGTCTAGTATCTGTCTTGTCTTAAATCATTTGACTGACAAGTTTTGGTGTATATTCTGCTGCACAAAGTTTTTCTAAAATCACCTAACTGCAAATAAATAGTTGCGGTTTCTGAAAACATTGTAATATATATATATAAACCAAAGCAATTACTAAACAAAAGATTTTTAATAATATTAATTAATCTTTTATATGAATATAAAACATTCCAATTGATATTTTACGATAATTTACAATTAGCTATTATAGCTTTTAGCTATTAGAATAAAACTATAAAGGTGAATATGATATTATTATATATATATATAAACACACATTTTTCTTTTGTCAATTTCAGTTTTAAAGTCAAAAATCAAACAAATTCGTCCACGTGATGGAGGCTTCCATTTAGACTTGGTGGGCAGAAAGCGCTTTCTCAAGGGCAAAGAGTATAACGACCTATACAAGAATCTGGACATTCGCGTGTCTTGCAGCTGCCCCAGCTTCAACACACCGTCAACTCGCTGGCTCATCATGGGAAATATGAACAGCACCGGTCAAATCCAAGTCAGCTTTATTGCCAGATGGGAGCAGAGTAATCCCTCATTTCGACAGGCAATTCACGCGATTCGAAAGAACAATCAGAAGCTTTGCGATCGATCAGTCCTGAAGTTGGACTCGAATAATGTCCCAAAGCTGGGACGCGATCTGCTTCCCAAAAAACCACTTCCGCTGGCTCCGAAACGTAACATGAACATGAAACAGGAAGCTAAGAAACGTCGACGCCGAAATCGACTCCGTAGAAAGAACCCCAACCGCAAGAGGAACAGAAAGAATCGGAAGAATAGGAAGAACAAGCGAAGACACGAAAAAAGGCAGGGAAAAGGAAGAAAGCGACGCGGGAAAAAGAACAGAGAACGTAAAGGTAAAAGAAATAAGAAGAATCGTCGGAGGAACAAGACTTCTAACTCCAGCCGGCAACCACCATCATCGAGTAGAATTAATTACTCCCCAAACTATCAATACGGTAGTTAACTTTCCCAACTGTTTTGAGTTCATCGTTTTTTTCCTTCGGGTTATATGTGAACTGAGCTAGGCGAATACCAAAGACAAACAATCAAGAATTCCTCATCATCACAATTGAATTAGCATATGAATGATACCTTATTATTATATGCATCATATATATTATAAAGAGATTCAATATTGTAGACTTAGTTATATATAATGCATATAGTGTCAGTTACATACCATTCCTATTTATTGTCAGCATTATCTGGAGTAAATTGAAAAATTTATTACCTATTACCAATTACGTATTTGTACAGTTCAAGCATACATTAATATCGATCTTTTATATAGAATTTGAACGTTTTACTGAACTTGTTGTATCATTAATTATTATATTTTCTTCCGTATTCATAATAGAATTATTTTCTTTTAAAGTCGTCATTTCATCCCAGTATCATGTTCAAACAGTTCATTTATAAATACACAAATCACTGAATATTATTTCACAAACAAATACCTCACAAACTACTTTTCATCTACAAATGTTTACAATAATTATATACATTAAGATTAATTACAGCATTATATATTTAAGTTGTTTCATTTTTGTCTATATGACAAAGTAAATAAAAATATCTTTGTTACATAAATATAATTATCTTTTTAAATGCGCAGAAACTATTTTGTTAGTCTGGTTATGGATAATAGCGTTTCGAATAAAATATTTATTTTTGTATTTGGTAAACAATTTTTTTATAAACTGCAAAATAAATAAGATCAAATTAAACGGCCCTTTTCATATATCTGATCCCAGATATATAAACAGTGAAATAGATATGCCCTATATAAGGAAAACTCGTTTACGGCCACCTCTCTTAACGGCCAGAGACCACAAAAATAATTAACCAAAATGCTAGAAAACCTCATTTACGGACAATAAA
>JAUZNC010049346.1:0-14213 GCA_034780395.1 Vannuccia rotundouncinata | reverse complement strand
TAGCAACTGTTGTCAAGTGCAAACATAGCAACTGTTGTCAAGTGCAAACATAGCAACTGTTGTCAAGTGCAAACATAACAACTGTTGTCAAGTGCAAATATAGCAATTTTTGTAATGAGTGCAAACATAACCATTATTTAAAAATTTAACATGAATTGCGTTTTAAGGGTTTTTTGGAAAAGAGAGGTGGTCGACTGACTCACTTGATACCGAGTATTCTGAGGTTTGAGAGTTGTCCTATTGCGGAAGGCAGAGACTGCAGCATGTTGTAGTCAATCATCAGACGTGTCAAGGACTGACAACCGCCAATTTCTGCCAAGAATAGTAGGAAGAGGAGGTCAGACATTAAACATAGTTGAGGTAAAATTAGGAAACAACAACATATTGTGCAGATAATGTGTTTGGCAATTGAGCGTAACCTAATATTAATTCAAAAGTTATCTTTAACAATTTTGTTGTGTTCGGGCATTTATCTGGTGGGAAGTGGGAAAGTCGTGAATTGGGAAAGTATTGTTTATTAAGCATGGAATATTATTCAATGCTTGTTACTTCAAATAGTTTTCTTAAGTAAAATTTCTACAAAGTTAAATTTATTAACTTGTATAAAAACAAGCGTCGTATAATCGTAACAGATTTAATGTAGTATTAAAATTTTACCGCTGACTATAAAAATTCTTTGATTAAGTTATGGAATGCTGACCAGAATGTTTACCTTGTGGCAATATAGTGATTTTGTTGTTGGACAGGTCCAAAACGAAAAGTTTTGTTAACTTTCCAATGGAGGAAGGAACGGCGCCTTGCAGTTTGTTATTCTTAAGAACCAACGTCTGCAATTTCTGAAATTGTTAAGAATATAAAATGTATGAATAATGCCATATTTATTCAATGATTTCATTAAATATTATACAATCAATATATCGTCTTTGTGTCTCTTTAAAAATATGTAGGATCATTATCACCGATAACAAATTAGAAAATGTATGTTACAAACTAACTTCAAACTACATAAAGCTAAGTTCTAGTATAAACGAAGTGGTTATATTCTCTCTAGCTCAACATTTAAACACATAAAAGTAACATTTTATTGTAAACCATGTAGCAATAAGTCTCACCTACAAATTTTCTTACAATCAAAAAATATCGTTCTAAAATTAACAACAAATTCAGTGAAAAAATAGTTTGACATAAGTGAAGAGAAGAGAAAGCCAACCCTTCATCTCATTACCTTTAAGGCGAGAAAATTTAACGAATTGATCAGAGAAAATATTTGTTAAATCAAACTGCATTATAAACGAAAAACACAATCCGTAGAACTTAGTTGTCTGGCAAGCTACACGAATTATTATGAGGATATAGTTTAGAACATCGCCATCTTTGATATAATCTTTTCTAAATCCAAAATTCTTTCATATTATGTGGTAAAAAATGAAACCGCCATAATACATAAACATGAATTTATCATAGATAGAAAGTATTTTTTTCAGTGTAAATCCGTTTTTAAACTAACAAGGAATTAAAATATTTTTTTTCTCTAAAAATTCAAAAATTATCCCAAAATGAAGTTTTAATATAAATTATTTTTTAAGAAACTTTGACTGACTAATAAATAAACCATCCATCGAACATGCAGCTGGAGTGCCTTATGAATAAATATGAAATAATAGTTGCAAAAATGAATAGTTATCGAATATAATCTATATTCAATAATCGACACTTCTGTTCATCAATTAAAAAAATTGAAGTAATCAATATTTATTGATTTGTGCTGTTATTTTACATTTCTAATAGAACGGAAATATGATGTGCATTTGGCGATTTATATACTGACATTCAATAATTAGTGGTTCTGTAAAAATTATGCTAATATATTTATTAGATATCTGTTAAACACATCTATTATCTTTGTATCCACTAATTTTAGACACAAAATACATCCTTGACAAATGCAGAGCTACAAACTTAACCTTTGCTCTAAACATTATTGATTTCTAATCAGAAAAACCTCATAAAAATGTTAATTATCAAAGAATTAAATTTTTGTTGCGAAAACTTTTCAAGTATAACGGAACCTAGTCAAGTATATTAATTAAATAAAAGTTATTCATATAAAGAGAAGATAAAATGATCGTAGCCGAAGAAAATAGACTTACATTAAGTCGATCAATCCCTTCTATACTGGTCAGCTTATTGTAAGTTATCAGAAGTTGAGTAAGGTTGACCAATTGAAGGAGCACAAAGGGGAGACCACCTTCAAGACGATTGTGACGAAGGTCCAAATGTGTGAGGCACTGACATTGTGCAAGCTCGTTGGGAAGTTGGGTCAAAGAGTTCTGCTGCAGCCAGAGCTGAAGTGACGGAGGATCATGATGTGTGACAGTGGATCATGATGCGTGACAGAGGATCATGATGCGTGACAGAGGGTCATTTTGTGTGACAGAGGGTCATTTTGTGTGACAGAGGATCATGTTGTGTGACAGAGGATAATTTTGTGTGACAGAAGATCATGATGCGGGACAGAGGGTCATTTTGTGTGACAGAGGGTCATGTGTGACAGGGGATCATGATGTGTGACAGAGGGTCATTTTGTGTGACAGAGGGTCATTTTGTGTGACAGAGGGTCATTTTGTGTGACAGAAGATCATGATGTGTGACAGAGGATCATGTTGTGTGACAGAGGATCATGATGTGTGACAGAGGATCATGTTGTGTGACAGAGGATAATTTTGTGTGACAGAAGATCATGATGCGTGACAGAGGGTCATTTTGTGTGACAGAGGGTCATGTGTGACAGGGGATCATGATGTGTGACAGAGGGTAATTTTGTGTGACAGAGGATCATGATGCGTGAGAGAGGGTCATTTTGTGTGACAGAGGGTCATTTTGTGTGACAGAGGGTCATTTTGTGTGACAGAGGATCATGTCGTGTGACAGAGGATCATGTCGTGTGACAGTGGATCATGATATGTGACAGTGGATCATGATATGTGACAGAGGATCATGTTGTGTGAAAGTGGATCATGATCCGTGACAGAGGATCATGTCGTGTGACCGTGGATTATGTTGTGTGACAGAGGATCATGTCGTGTGACAGTGGATTATGTTGTGTGACAGAGGATCATGTCGTGAAACAAAATATTAATTGTAATAATTTATAAAATATTTTTAGCTCTAATATACAGATGACGTCATAAGGAAACCTGTCCCACCTGTTGCAATGATGTAAGACGACCTATCTCTGGAGGAAGACTTATCAATTTGTTCCCATATAGAAAAAGTCTCGTTAGTTGGATGAGAGAGCCCAAAGTTGGTGAAAGATTCACAATACCTTTGACTGAGAGGTCCAATTCTTCCTGTGATTTATCCTTACATTTGGCAATCGATTTTGAACCATTCTGGACGAAAAAAATGCATGAAGGTCAGTGACAACAAAAGAAGCACTAAAAATATATTAACGACAACCTTACTGGAAGTTTAATCTTCTTGAAGTTTGGTTTCACAATAGAAGTTTTTCGTCCATTCTCAACTTGTAGAGATACTTGCTTCCTCACAGGAGCTCTAGGAAGAGTTGATGATGTCGAAGATGTGAGCTGAAAACGACTGGGCTCGGTCAGATCCAAAGCTTCTACTCCGGATTTTATCTTCTGCTCTGGAGAAGCAGTGAATTTGCTAGGTCGTTTTATAATGGTTGAGTTGGAAGTGAAACTGGCGCTTCTTGGACGTGATTTCCACATTGTTCAGGATATATTTACTTCTTTGGTAGTAACAACAGGTGTGAGTAGAAATCGGAGGTATTTCTTGATCTTAAGAGAACGGTAATTGATTGTGTGATAATTTTGATTATCTAAACTTCTGCTTAGGAGAAAATTGAATATGTATTTTTTTTATAAAAGTTATATAAATAGTATATAAAACTTGTATAAAATAGTGAAATACATGTTTCTACATACATTATGACAAAATAATAAAAAAGCAATTTTCAAGATACTCTTAAATTTATTTCGAACAAAATGTTATATAATTGAAAAATAATTGTAACTGTATTAATACATGTTCTCTTATCTTCTTATTTTTACCTGTATGGAACAACTGGCCATTATCTTGTATTAATACATGGTTATTAAAATGAGTAAATGTTTATACAAATGTTATATACATACATATAATAAACTATTTTATCTTGATTATTTAATCAAAAATATTTAGCATTATTGCGATTGTACTCTAAAAATGCATTCAATATTTAATACATAATTTATATGAAATAATTAAATGCAATCACTTATTATACAAAAATTCTTTAAGAATATGGAAATAATAGTATTATTATAATAAATACTTAGATAGATATATTCAAATATATTCGAAAAGTGAATATATTTATATATTATAAGTACTTATAGGTAGGTATATTGTACCTTCATATAATTATTATACGTTTGCTATTTATTGGAATTTGTATTCTCATTGTCTGCAAAATAGACAATTTTATCAACAAATATAAAATTTGTAGCGAAGGCTCTTATAATATATATAATAGTATACAAATATTATATGTATATATGTATATTTATATTAAAAAAATCTAAATTGAAATACAATAAGCTATATACAGATGTACGACTCAAATTTACCTAATCTCTCTATATATATAACTTTTCGTTATTGAAATTTGAGAATATTATGCAACTAATCTAAATAACAGTTCTAATTGTGTTTGTCAGTTCAGAGTTTCAATTTCACAGACTGTCGACTTTTATGAACAATATTTTCTGGAAGTCTAAAATGAAATAAATGTAAAATTTTGTAAAAATCGATCTTTTTGCATTACTATATGGTGTTGTTGGAAGATCTCCGATGCATGAATTCTGCTGGTATAAAGGATATAAGTATATCTGTATAAGTGATAATCTGGCTTTGCACTTATAACCCCAATCACTAGCTATAACACAAAGGAATATCAATCTAAGTTCTTGATGTTTGATTTGTTGAAATCCGATCATATATAATTTTGTTGCCATGCTTTGACATTTAGTTCCAAAGTAGCGCGGTCATTGATAATACAATTTGAGAGATGCAGTCACATATTCATGACTCCTTGCACAGGAAAGTTCAGCTTCGTTGAGATCATTGGTAAAAATCTTCAGCCCACATAGAAAAATGAAATGACTTGAAGCCTATTATCTACCTCAGAAAAAACCTTATTCCATTTTGGGGTTTTATCTTATCTATATAATGGAAGGATTAGACAAGAGAGATGATAAAGACGAAAGTGATTCCATTGAATTCTGATCACTAGAATCTAATGAAGACATAGCTATTATATAAGTAAACAAATAAGTAATATGTATATAAGATATACGCAATACTTACTATATGAAAGTGTACAATAAGGAATACTTATACAATAATAAAACACTAAAATACTAAATAGAATACCTATATAACAATATATATATATATATCATATATATAGAATAGTATTGATAATATAGTAGAAATAGTAGGTATAAATAAAGTATATAATTGTAATATATAATTGTATATAATTGAATTGAAGCCAGTAGGCGAGTATAAAATCATGTTGAAAACCTGTATATAACCATATCACTGAATAATTTCATTTACGAATTGCTAATGTTTTTAACATGATTTTATACTCGCCTACTGGTTTCAATTCAATTATATATTATTATATATTACAATTTTATACTATATTTATACCTACTATTTCTACTATATTATCAATACTATTCTATATATATGATAATATATATTGTTATATAGGTATTCTATTTAGTATTTTAGTGTTTTATTATTGTATAAGTATTCCTTATTGTACACTTTCATATAGTAAGTATTGCGTATATCTTATATGCATACTACTTATTTGTATATTTATATTTGTATATATATATTAAATATATATATATATATTTATTTGTATATTTATTTGTATATATATTTGTATATTTATTTGTATATATATTTGTATATTTATATTTGTATATTTACCAAGGAAAGTCGAAGGTTTTTAAAACTTTTTTTGAGCTATTTCAATGTGTTTTTGAGAAAAACAAATGTGTGCTTGTCTAATCCTTCTATTATATAGATTAGATAAAACCCCAAAATGAAATAAGGTTTTTCCTGAGGTAGATAATAGGCTTCAAGTCATTTCATTTTTCTATGTGCGGGCTGAACATTTTTACCAATGATCTAAGTGAATGAGTTTCTAAAAATAGTTTTCATAGGAAGAAGCTGAGAGACACACTGAGAGATTTTGATTGGCTAATGAAAAATAGCATTGTTTGCTACTCCCTTTGGGTGAAGTAACTTTTATTTTGTAGCAAACGTTGCTACTCCTATTGGGAAGAGGTTAATACCTTTAAATTATAATATAATAAATAACACAATAAAATCACATATATATATATATATACTTAGTTCTTAATTAAAACTTTTAGAAATTCCTTTATAATAGATTTATTGCATGTAATAGATTAGGCATATTTCATCTAGCATAGCTTTTAAAGTCTAATTGAACCAAATTCAAAACATAGATTTATATATTGAAGTGTTACTAAAGCTAGTTTTTAATTATGGTCTACTCTGGCTAATCAAAATCTGTCTAATTAAGACTTCTGGCTAATCAAAACACAAATCAATCCCTAAATGTTTTGCCTATTGATACAATATTTTAAAAAAGGGCTAATTAAAACAAGGATAATGTTAATTGCTAACAGAATTGTAGAATGGTCCCTATACCTTTAATGTACTTTAAATTGGCTAATTGGAACAACTCGTCTACACAATATTATATATACTTACTTTCATTTATATATACTACCTCCATTTGGCGATTATAAATACAGGATTTGTACACTCTGACTTCATAAATATTCAAGAGGTCTTGACATTTTTCTAGGGGTATTATTATTATCTAAAATTTATTTTTTAAGTAACAAAAGTATTTTTTATATTGTAAATATAGACAAATTGCAGGAATGTAATAAGATTACTACTATTGGTACAAATATAAAATACAAAAAGGATAAAGTTACCTTTAACTGTCCTAAGCTTTATTTTATAGACAAATTTCATTAATGTAATAAGAGTAAAGTGAGTATATATTAATTATTATATTGTTTTATTTCTAAGAAAATCAAATTGTCAAAGTAGGTATAATTTTAATTATTTAAAAATTATTTTCTGCAATTTAAACTTACCTAAACCCTGCTAATTATTGACATGTATTGCATGAGACTATTAAACAGGCTAGCTAATTATATCATTGTGTTTGCATCCCCTATTCAAATAATAAGCCCCATTAATAATGGTGACTGATGCCATTTTGAGTGTCATTATGTGTATAACTATGCAAATCACAGTCTACATTTTATATTGGGATTGACACCATTGTGAATTTTATAATTAATGAGACCACTAAAAGGCTTGCCTCATAATACATTTATTAAGTTAAAATACGCCTATAGTTAAGTCTAATTCAAAGAATTATTAAGATAAGTAGTTCTGAAAAGAAATAGATTTTCTATTATATTACTTTTTGATTATTAATTAACAAACATAAAATTGAAATTTAGTTAACTTCTACATATAATTTTAACTTATACTACTAAAAATCATTTTCATCTAATTGGAACTTGGTCTAATTGGAATGAAAATGCTTGCATTTTACCTGTTCTGATTAGCCAGAGTATACTGTATTAATTTGTTTTGAACAGTGCAATTTTTAAATGATTGTTATAATATGTGAAAAAAACTAATAACTATTATTCCTTTTAGAAATAAAAATAATATTAAATTGCTGAACAAATAATAAATACCTTAATACATATTCTTAGTGATGAAATGTTTAAATAATTTTCATAATTTTTGTAGCTGCAAAAAAAACAAGATTTTAATGAGCCAATTTTGCCTTAAATAAGGAGAAAACTACCCACGTTGAAATTGATCATTGACTTTTTTAAATAAAATTTATTTTAGTTAGATTCATAATTTAATCTTTATAATGACAAAAAAATGTTTTGACTAGCCTGGTTATCATATCATATATGTCCCTAAGTCATTGGAATCTATGTTCTTTTTGAAGATAACAGACCTTTTTAAGAAACAGATCATTAATGATGTTTGCAACTTGTTTACCTAACAAAAATAAATCCAAGATAACAACAAGCAGAGCTTTTGCATTGGTAAAATAATCAGAGTATTGAAGATGTTACCAAATATTTTTGTGAGTTTTCAGTTGCCTAAAGTATATATTTAAAGTAAATTTGCATACTGAAACTGCTTAATCTGATCTTGACAGTAACTAATATTTAGTACATACTTTATATATTATGTTAAATAGATTAGAAATATTATTTTAAAAATGTTATAAGATTTTACCAGAAATAATCTAAAAATATATGTATTGTTATAGTGTATAGTGCATGCAGTAATAATATGATTAAGATTTCATCAATTTTTTTAGTTAGATTGACAAAGGCAAAAGGCAAAGCCATGAAAAAATAAGTAATCATTAAAATGGGTCCCTTGATGCTGTGTCCCCAGCCTCTTTATTGCTAGTGAAATACCATTCTTACAGGCTGATTTCTCAAAATATTGTTTATAATACAAAATGCATATTATTTAGTTTAAAAATGTATTTGGTTGAACATTAAATTAACTATAAATATATATTTTTTTAATTATAAAATAATGAAAATATATAATAAATTTAGGAGAAAAAAAGTCTGATAATTAAAACTTCAATATATATATATTTCGGATAAATTCTGTTGACTCAATAAATTTTTGACTCATGGATTTATATATTAATAAAATATTTAAAATTTAAATAATATGATTAGTTATCAATATAGTTGAGTTATAAGTTAAGATTATATTTAATTTTAATATATTGTATAAATAGATATTAATGATAGATAGATTTTAAGGATCCATTCATGATCTATTAACTTTATCAATCTTTAATATATATTTATCAATAATTCTTACTTTTGATTTATGTGATATAATTAAATGTAATCTTAAATTTCAACTCAACTATATTGATAAACTAATCATATTGTTTGAATTTAAAAATTTTATATTAATCTTGATTAAGAATGGATCCTTAAAATCTTTCTATCTTTGATATCTATTTATATGATATATTTAAATTAAATGTAATATTAACTTATAACTCAACTATATTGATAACTAATCATATTGTTTGAATTTTAAATATTTTATTCATATATAAATCCATGAGTCAAAAATTGCTTTTATTAATTTTATAGCGTTCACGGAATTTATCCGAAATATATATATATTGAAGTTTTAATTATCAGAGTTTTTTTTCTTCTTTATTAATCATGAAACTTCGAAATGCCCACAACAACATACTTAAATATAATAAATAAATACAAATGATTGAATAGATTTACATTTATAAAAGTATTTAGTAAATTTAACGATATTTCATATTATTAAATTTTATTATAGACTTAAATTGATTTTTTAATATATTTGATGATTTAATATCAAATTAAAATTTACGTATATTTAAAATAGGAAATTGAATGACGCTGTATTGTCTGAAGTATAATGTTAACTATTTCATTGTTTTAAATTAACAAACATTATTTTTTTTCTCATTTTAATTATATACAAAAATTCATCTTCGTAAGTAAATAATAAAATTAATTAAAATATTTATTAGATGAAACAAATTGTATTAAAAATATGTTTCCAAATTTTTTAAAAAAAATGTATATATAAACTAATTATTACACCGAGTATTTGGGTGTAATCAATAACTTATATATTATTTATCTAGACCGGCAAACTGACCAATATTCATTAGTAACAAACGTCCGCGGAGATATCGATAATCAATGCCAAATTGATGGACGGAAGTTCAACATTTAACTCTATGATTAATGAAATTTATAAATGAATCGATTAATTTATATATTGAAAACTCTCATTTAAACGAAACTAATTCGGTATATAATTGAAAAATGCTCTGGACGTTTTTTCATCAGTTTGCGGGTCTAGATAAATAATAATGTATATAAGTCAATGGGTGTAATACAAATTTTTATTCTCACAGCTCCGTCTTACTATAGAAAACTGTTTTATTCTGAAAATTAAAAGGATTATTGTAAATGAGTAAAACATTATAATACTATCCAAGAAAAAATAAAATCTATAAAAATTTTCAATAAACGTTTACTAAAATTCATGTTGTTCCTTTATATGGTAATTGCAAGTAAATTTGTATTAAGAAAATATTTTTTATCTGAAGTATTTGTGTTTGATTTCAAATTAAACAAAAATCCAATTGTATTCAGCTGGAATTTAATAATTAATGTATAATACATCACAATATGCAATTTAGAAGCAGTCAGCTAATAGTATAATAAACGGGTACCATTTTAGTTAATTTATTAAATTGTAGGTTAGAATTCTATATGCGACAAACGTAGTTGAAATTTGTATGAATGAAGAATTAATTTCAGTAAGCAAATCGTACAAGTTGATTGCATTTGATATTTCTTTTTTACAAACTTCATTATAGACATTTATTCTAAATTTAACACCAATATTTTACATTTCCGAAACGCATATTTAAAAAATCTATATTATGTACAATAAAAGTAGTTTCGATCGCACACTAGATTATCCCTTTTAAGAAAAATAAATAAAGACAAACCAATAAATTAATTTTGGCCAATTTATTCACTAAAAATGAAAAAAATGCCAAAAGCAATACGACAGCAATAGTGAATATAATATTTTAGAGCCTGAAATAGTGTAGTTGTGTGGCCTATCACATGTTGGGCAAATCTGTCTTTATCATTAAATTCTACTAAACAAACCAGTTCAGTTTATATCTACTCTTACATGTTGAAAGTAGGTCAGATTATATTATGTTGTGCAACATAAGAATAGAATGGCACAAAGAGAATAAATATGGCACCATTTACAATTGAAAAGAATTGCTTTGAGCCCGCTGTCTGAGATAATTGGTTGATTGTATTGGCAACTGAGTTGGTCCAGCAAGGCTGAATGATTGCGATGGAGGGGATCCCAGCATGGATAGGTCAAGCCCCGGTGGAAGACTGCCCCAAAGATCTATAATGAGAGGTGTAAGCAGAAAGAATGAGAGAGGGAGAAAGGATCTTGAGTGAACTGAGAATTTGTCTTACTTTGATGCGTGTGTGAGTCATCATTGGTGGGAATAGTGGCAGTGAAACCATTTGTATAATGATGGTCAGTTCTATTCAAAGAGCCTGAAAAGAAAGAAGGACATTTTAAGTCATAATTAAAGAATAAAAATGCACAAAAAATTAAACATTAATTAATCCGCATTCGACCAACAACCAAAAATATAAGTTTTAATATACACAGAAGGCGTGTTACGAAATCCCAAAACCTGTAAAAACTAAATCAAAAGTCAATAATTATAATAATCAATAAGTTAAATATAGAAGGAGAAGAAGTACCAGAGGATCTAAAAGCGACCTACTTGCATTCTAAAATATGAATAAATCCTTTATTTTTAGTAAATATTTTAATGCTTTAGTTATAAAGTTAGCAAGCAAATAATAGTTAATAATCAGGTGATCGGAAAACCGATTTGATAGTGTTCTGATTAAGGAATCTTTGCTGATAGACGAGTAATTCTTAAATTTCAGGGAGTCATTACACTCTGTATGACACTCTGTAACTATGGCAACACTCACTTTGAGACAACTTACTGGACACCAAGATGGCTGGGTCCTGCATAACCCAAGAACTAGATCTGTCTGCAAACAATATTTTAGAAACTAACATCAGGAAATAAACGTTATAAAGCCTCACAATACAGAATATCATACACAATTCATCACCACACAAAACATGAAGAGCGACATTCAGACAACAGAACATTCAGCCAATTCGCAACCACTTCGAAAAATAGACAGATAGAAAATAAAGTTTTTCTACCTGCAGTATTGGAAGAGTTGCCTCCAATGTGCATAGACAAGGAGGAGGGTGAAGGAGGAAAGTCGTTAAACCCTCCAAATTGGTTCTTATTGATAGAAGCAGGAGGTGAGGAGAGATGTTGAGGATGCTGATGGTTATTGTTGGTGATGTTGGTGGGTGTAGAGGACCCGAAGCTGATGTTAGCGTGGGGTAATAACGATCGCAATGCCTGATGAAATTCGTGCATATTGAGTTCATCTGGATGCTGTGGTGAAGTATTATTAAATAGAATTAAGATTATTTTTCAATTCAATAATGTGAAACAGAGAATTCATAACTATTGTATCTAACGATGTTATATATAATTAAATGAAGTAATAGATTTGAAATAGTGTATAAAGTTGATTTTATATTATGATCATTTTTAATGATACACAAAACATTGCAAGAAAATATTTCATTATTGAAGTATTCTACTTAAAAAGTTGAAGTAGTATATACATTGATGCAAGATAATTCAATATATAAACATCTTACTCTGATTGAGTTTGGAAAGTCTGAAAGAACAGAATTTGTATTTCCGGCACTTTGTGAATAACTGAGCATATTTGTAGGAGGAAATTGTGAAGTGGGGGGCGGCTGACTGTGCTGATGTAGGTTTGGCAATCTTTGAAGGAACATCTCATACCCAGGTGGTGGGTGTGGAAGGGGGGCAGCTTGTTGTCTATTCGTTGTGAGAAATTGTTGATACGCAGCCGACATACACCTCTCAGTCTCCATCATCTCAGCCAAACCCTCTTGGGACTCTCTGAACGGGTCAAAGTCATAGCTAGCAGCATCGTCGTCATCTTCAAGATCAACCTTGTCGGGTGAATATTGATCCCTCTCCCAGCCCGACCATCCCCCTGTTAAATCTTGGGAAGTTGGGGGCGGGGACAGTTGGACACCAGAGGGAAGCTGGATAACTCCGTTGTGACTGAGGTCAGGGATCGAATCTCCTTTACCACTGAACCACAAGAGAGTTGTAAACAATCAATAATTGATTAGAACACTTTCAGAAACAACCCTTCTAATAAACATACCCAGGATTGATGACCGCATTGAGGCTTGTTTGTCGTTTTCGCTGTTCTCTGCTCGTCAACACCGCCTGTGACGGGGAGGCACTGAAGGAGTCGTGTCGAGGCTTGCTCCCTTCCAACAACTCCGGGGAAGCAGTTTGTTCCAACAGGAGATTGTCCTGCACAGATCCGGTCAGGTAACTGGCTATTAAATGCTGTTCATACTCCGTGTGCTTTCCCTGTTGCATATCTTCTTTGGTGAAACTGGCTTCGTCGTTGCCCAGCTCGTGGAGGTACATGCACTCCTGGACAGATCAAAATGATATCATTCAGGTTTCCAATCATTCTAATCACAGAAGTGAATTGTCGACAAAATCTCTTACAGGTTTGGTACACTGTACCCCTCGCAGGAATTGACTGCAATATTTAGTCGTTCCCAGCGACACCTTCAGTTGACGGCCGTCAATTTCTCTCTTGTTGAGGTCCAATACGGCCCTCATAGCGTCCTCCGTCCGACGATATGTTACATAGGCGCTGACACACTGCTGTCCCTGCGAGGAAGGGCCAGAATATATCATCATAAATTAACACGCCAAAATAAAATAAATTAATAAAGCAAGAATGTAAAAGTTGCATTGAGGTAAATATATGTAAGATTTCATCATTATTTGTTCATAACGAAAACAAAAATATTGAATAAAAATATATAACCCCAAGAGTATTGGACACAAAAAATGGACGTGAAGACTTTAAACATTACAGCAAAAGCACAACGGTTATCCAAAATGTATGCCGGGTTTAGACCAATACATCAAGTAAACATTGGATACATTATGCCACACTCAAATAATTCAATATGAAATTAGCTTAGAGTGAAGAAAAATATTCCAATTTGGGAAATAGATCAGACACCTAAAAATTTCGATTGATTTAATTTCCTCTCTTTATATTATATCTCTAAGATTTTCCAATACATAATGTATAGTATAGTTATATCTCTATGATCTCCTCTCTATGTAATGTATAATTATATCTCTAAGATTTTCCAATACATAATGTATAGTATAGTTATATCTCTATGATCTCCTCTCTATGTAATGTATAATTATATCTCTATGATTTCTTCTCTATATAATGTATAGTACAGTTATATCTCTATGATTTCTTCTCTATATAATGTAT
>JAUZNC010049335.1:0-13343 GCA_034780395.1 Vannuccia rotundouncinata | reverse complement strand
ATCATGGCGTCTAAAAAAAGTCCTCTATTTCGAAAAATTCCGGTTGTTGAACAAAAACCTAATTCTTCAGTCGTGAAGAAAAAAAAACTTTCCGTTTCACACGCCCAACCGAAACCAAATAAAGAGCCAAATATCCCTAAATCGTCAAGCCCTATTCTGAGGTCCAGAAACAAAGAGATAGTTGAGAAGGATGAATTCAATGACTCAGACTCTGAAACGTATAATAACAAATGCATGGGGGTACCTATCGTTCCTCCAGTGGAAAACAGAACAATTGTTCACACATACAGCGGAAATTTTAACGATTGGGTTGAACAGATTAAAGGTATTAGTTCAGAAATTGTTTATTATCATACAAATTTTATATATCTGTTATTGTTTCACTTTAAGAAAAATTGCATATTACAAAAATTGAAGAAAAAGACGAAGATACTACATGTGGAATTATGTGCATAAAACCAGATTGTTGTGAAAAATTTCGTTCCCCGAAAGTCTTTCTCTTTTGGATTAGTCTTGCTGCTTTTACACAAGTAAGACGACTATAAATGATTTTAAAATTTGGTACCAAATGACTGATTAGCTATCAAAAAATTAAAAATATATTAATTAATTTTTATTTGTTGTAAAATTTGACACTTCAATAAGATATAGTTTGGGGAATAATTATGCACAAAAACTATGGTTTTATAGCTAATTCCAAATATATTTTGCATACTTGCATGATTCATGGAAGGAATTTATTTATATACGACATATCCGACATTTTAAAAGTATTTAAAAGAATACAATTATCTTTTGAAATAAGAATTATATACCTTTTTTAAAACAAAAAGAAGTTTTATTTTGTAATTAATCTTTAATCAAACCTTTTTGTGACCTAACAACAAATATATTTGGTTTATTATCAGTTTGCTAATAATAGTATTAATAATATTCTAGAGATATCCAATTTTAGGGATTGGTTGTTAATGGATTCGTTAATTCTGTTATTCCAACTGTGGAACTCCGCTATGCTATGACCAGCTCGGAGTCTGGACTGATTGCATCTATGTACGACATCGGAAGCTTAATTTTTTTACTCCCAGTCAGTTACATTGGTGGAAAGGGGCACAAAATGAGATGGGTGTCCATTGGAATGTTGATAATGGGTCTTGGTAGTTTCGTGTTTACAATTCCGCACTGGTTTGGTGGATATTACAACCCCTCAACGAAACAGAATACTTTATGTACAGGTAAAACGCCAATCATACCGTGCAGTTCAGAAGAGAACAAATATGGTTATCTAAATCAGTTCAAATGGGCCTTTTGGGCAGGTCAGTTTTTACACGGTGTTGGGGCAACCCCTATTTACACTCTGGCCATTACATATTTAGATGAAAATGTGAATGCAGCTTCGTCAGCCTTTTACGTAGGTGAGTAGAATTTAATATGTTGTGTTTTAAGCGGTATAATATTTTATCAAAAGTTCGTATTCTATTGTTGTAGAAGATAAAAGATAAAAGTGGTTTCAGAAATGGTGACGTCTAAATTATAATATTGCTCTATATTTGAAACATAGAAATAATTTACAATTATAATTAGACCTTGTTTATTGTCGTTCTCTGTACTTTCATATTATTCTAGCCGTTTTCTACTCAATGAGCCTGGTCGGTCCTGCTGTTGGCTTTATTCTCGGGGGAATTTTGCTGGGTTTCTACGTTGATATCACAGGCGTAAAGTAAGTATGGAACCAAAATTCCAAACATGGCTTCCATTCTTTTCTAGGTAGTACAATTAAATGTGTTATCGACTTATTATACATTAATATATATTAATAGTATACCATAATTAATATAATTAATATAAAAATAATAATATATGTATTAGTGGGGTCGCTAGTGGAATTATCGTTACATGTAAGACTAAAGGACCAACACATTTTTATGGACATTTTTGAGAATTGAAAACAAAAAATTTGACTATTGGATAAAGACAAAATGGCTGCCTATTTGGCGGTTTATAGGAAAAAAATAGTTTTTTCTACATTTAAAAGTATAGCGCTCAACATTATTAGAACAATAAGAATGATTATTACAAACTATATCATACTTTTATTTTATTTAAAATATATTATTAAAGTATAAAAGGAGTGTAACATAATATGTACAAAATCAATTAAAGTGGAACAACATAGGAACCGTTATTTTGTACAATTATCGTAATTTTCATTAAAATATATTTATAAATTATATTGAATATATTTTTACTATTAATAGAAAAAAAAGTTATTACAGCCTTCAATTTTATTTTAAAATAGACAAAGTATTACTTGAAAGAGCTATCGGCACAGTGTATATTAGATCGTGGATTATTCTTTGACAATCGCGCAATAACAATGTTCCATCAAGGAGCTTGATAAATACAGTTAGAAGACTATTTTTTATTATTCAGAAAAATAACTACATTGGTTTATAAAATATGTATGATTTAATATCAACAAATCAGTTTTTCGGTTTCATCATACATTGTGTTTTAATGGACTATAATAATGAAGGTTTGCGCCTAAATAAAAATAATAAATTTTTAAAATTAACTTGGCTCTAAAGATGAAAATAGGAATTGTACAGTTAAAAATCTTGCAATAATGAAATATTACAAATATTGAATTTTAATATAACTTTTACAATCCACACATTTAATTTATGAATTGTGAATTGATTAATAATTACAGATATAATGATTACCTATAACAGTTAATTTTCATGGTTAAATCATAATATATAATTTAATAATGACCTATGTACCTAATTTAATAAATATTTTTCTTTATAAAAAAATATTACTATTCCTAAGATAGAATTACATATTTATAACAATTGTAAAAATTTACACTAGAAAAATGCTTTGTAATAATAATTATATTAGGTATGTATTTACAATGTGCTGTACATAATATATTTTTAAAATTAGTATTAGCATTCTAAAATTAAATTATTTTCAAATTATGGTAAACATTCAGACACTTAATATTATCATTTAAAAAAAATAAATCAAAATGTCAAAAAGTCCAAATAAAGTAGTAAAGATAATAATGACATATCCAATGAAAAATTATATAATATTGAATTTTATTTACAAACATCTAAATGAAAACAAACTAATAATAATATGTTTTAAAAAATTATAAAAATTATAAATTTTATTATGAATTATATAAATTGTTATATAACAAAAAATAATATTATAATTAATCTTGCAAAAATAATTAGTAAATGTCAGAAAGAATATGTAAACAATCTGACGCTAACAGTCTTAAATAGTAACCCACAATTAACAAAAAAATAAGTAGTTACAAGTGCAGATATTTTAAAATTGGGATAACTTCCATACAAGATAGAAATAACAACATATAATTTTTAATAAGTGTGATATCACATTAAACAATAATGATTCTCAACGAATGTATAGCCAGTCTCTGTAGAGATAAGTAGATGGTTATGTCAGTTGCCATAGCACAGGGGTGGGTTGTAGCCTTATAGGCCAACTCAGACAGGTCAAAAACTTTTCCAGATCATCCACTCTAACAACTGGTTTGTCTTGTTCATTTGTCGCCACAGGAAACTGTTTGCAAGGACCTGGTGGTCAATATCAGAACCATGCTTATCCAACAATGAGGTATCCTCATCCTTATGAAGACAGACTGCCTGCCAACCTGAGAGCACTTCAACAAAATTACTTAGTGGTAATCAGAGGTCGAGGTTGTGAAGCTTCAAAAGTTTATATTTCACAGTTACAACTACATAGATCTGTACAGAGTAGTCCAGCTTTGTTACAGTTATAGTTTAAACACAGTTGGATTGATATACAACAGCACTTGATAAGTTCTGCACACACTTGAGGTAGTAAGCCAGTGTAGTTCACTGCTTTCCAACCCCAGCTTTCAAGTGATGAAACATCTGGTTTGGCACACTAACTTAGGGAACAGATACCAACTTTTGGTATGCCATTTGTTTGAAATGCTGAAACAGTGTATCCTGCAAATGCTAATTAAAACTATTAAGAATGAAAATAATGTAGTATATAGGACGTGAGAATTTGTATATAAGTATATGTTAAATTTTTTGTTATCTAAATTATTATAAATTTCGTATTAGGTATCAGAAATATTTAATTGGGATTATATTATACGTATGAATGCACTAAGTTTTAATGATATAATATATAGATACAAAGTTGTGAAAATTTTCAAAAAATAAAATTCTACTGTACAATTACACTGAACTTATGTTGATATTTTTATTTCTTTAAACACTTGTATTGTAAATACTTTTTTCTTAGAAAACTAGTGATTTTAATATTTATTTGAGAGCACTTAGTGTTCTGAATATTTATACGTACCTATTCTTATTTTTTATTGAATGAGCGTTACAATAATATTTAATTATTAATATTGAGTATTGTTTTCCACTTCCAAAACCCTTACCAATCCGCATAAACAAATCTGTAAAGACCCACTCCTTACATTTTACGGTCCTCGAAAAAGTACTATAATAGGTATATAATAAATGCATCTGAATATTTTGTAAATGATGTAGTTTTTTTTGAAGATGCGACTAAAATAAGTTCCGACATTTAATAAATGAAAAGCGTAAATAATGCCTATAAGCAATAAATATATATAAAAAATAATTTATTGCATCTATATTATTACGAATGATAAATTATAAATTTAAAATGAATAAAAATTGTATATTGATATGAAAAATAACCCAATAATCCTATTTAAGTTGTTATTATTAAAAAGTGTTAAAAAAGAAAAATAGATTATTAAAAAAATAATAAATAGTAGATTTATGCGTTAAGTAAGTATAACTAGGAATAGTTCTAATAATATTCTAAAAATATAATTCTACATTATAGATTAATATATTTGTTATAGATTATAATAATTTAATATTTGCATTGATGAAATAGCTTCGATGATTTACATTTCCATTTTAGAATTAAACATAATTCACCCGTAATTAGGTAACCTCCCAATCAAGAGAAATATTTTATATCGCTATTTAGACCACTCTTTCCAGTTTAGAACACCCTTTTAACTATTTTAGAACACACCATTTTAGCCGAATTATATTATTTAAAATGATATTTAAGAAAACTCTAGAACGCAACAATCCAGTAACACTTTTAGAATTCCCTTGCGTATTCTTAAAACTAATTTTTAGAGCACCCTTATATGTTCTAAATTGTTTTTAGATCCATATAATATGTTCTTAATATTTTTTAGAACCTTACGTGTTCTAAATCGTATTTTAGAACACATAAAATTAATATTTAGAACACCCTTATGTGTTCTTAAAGTATTATTTCATGCGTGCTGGTGTGTTCTTAAAATGTTGCCATGTATTGATTCACGATTGAAATACTTATTACAATCATATTTTTAATTACATCAAAAAAAAGTTTATCAATGTTTTCAGACCCAACATATCTCCCAAAGACATCACGGTTTGGGTGGGCGCTTGGTGGATTGGATTCGTAATCAGTGGAGTGTTGAGCCTCATCACGGCGTTACCACTGGCCGCATTTCCACCTTCCTTGAAGAAGAAGGAAGCTTATGTTTATCCTGAGGTGAACAAAAGTAATGCAGGAAACAACAACGAAGAAGACGATGAGGAAGAAAGGGTTACTCTGGAGCTCGAAAATAGAATCAGTATGAAGGCGACTCTAAATCTTATTCATGAAGCCGTAATATGCGCCAAACATATTATGTCCAATGTTGTCTTCATGAGCATAACAATATCTGGAGGAATGGAAAGTAAGCTCTGCCATCCAGCTCATTTATATAATTATTTTGATTAAATTATAATAAACTTTATGTAAGGCCTGCTGTTATTAAAACTCTTGTATAAATATGCACAAATATTGAATAAAACTCATACATATATGTGCCCAAATTTTGCAGTGATGCTTCAGGCTGGACTCTCGACATTTGGTCCCAAATATCTCGTCGCAAATTTCGGAATTTCGAATGCATATGCTCCTATACTGGCTGGTAATACTTATATGTTTAAATTACTGCAAAATTGCATTTGCTATGCTAAATGTAACAATTACTAGATTATTTCTATTTGACTTAAAAACTCTATACCAACCTTTTCACATTTCACATTGTATAACTAACCATCACATGTTTATGCAGAATTCCTACAATTTGTAACTTAATCCTGGCAGGTCTATGCACAATTCCGTCTGGAGGGTTCAGCGTTTTCGTCAGTGGACTGATCATGCGAGTATTTAATCTGGGACCTAAATCCACTCAGAAGCTTTGTGTTGTGGTGGCTTCTCTTGTTATTCCTACATCCTTTCTCTTCTTTATGGGTTGTAATCTGCCTACTCTAAATGGAATAAGCTCAGTTTATGACGGCCAGAAGAACATGAGGTGACATTTTTATATTGTATGTCTTGTTTATATAATCTTAGTATAGTCTAGAAATACTATACTCTTTAAAATAATTAAAATAACATTATATATTTATAAAATCTTCTAACTCTAATAAGACTTGATTAACAAAATGTTTTAATCAATATTTAGTTTGTCCAATCCTACGTTAGAAGCTCCGTGCAACATTGACTGCAAATGTTCCAATGATTCAATTCTATTCAGTCCAGTATGCGGAGAAGATCTCGAATCATACGTTTCACCGTGTTTTGCTGGTTGTAGATCATTTGATAAAGAAAAGGTGATTTTTAAAATAAATATCTATATCTATAAATTGTTTCCTTAACGTTATAGTACAAGTATCTTTTTTTGTTAAATGTTCACTGTTAACTTGAAATTTCTTTTTTAAATTTATAAATCAATAAGTATTTATATAATAACTTATATAAGAAGATTTCTTCATAACTAATTTAAGTAGTAAATTAGGACGACCTTAACCCCAACAAATTATTCTTTGTTCGAACCACGATCCCCCCATGCACCTTTGTTAGTTAAATTTTAATCCAATGCAAAATTTTATGTTGAACCCTGCCATAGTAAATTTTTGACCAATCAGATTGAAGTAGCCAAAATTTATTCTATATAAGGAGGTGGGTGTGTTGTTCATTTATTTTTTTTCATACCAATTTTCTAACGGCTGTCTCTCGGTCGATCTATTTTTATTCTACTACAATGGCTTCATTTATTAAAAATTTAAACAGTAGCAATTCTTGTAATGCAATCCGCCATAGCCGTTTTGTACAAAAATCTCGACAACTAATGTGAAAAAAAGAGTAATCTGATAAGGCTCAATGAGTTTACTGATCAATAACTGACATGGTACTCTACATATATTCGTCTATAAGGTTTACGATCTTGCGTTAATAGAGTATATTTCCACATCCACAGGCTCATTCCAAGCAAGGCGACATAATAAATTAAACTGAATTTAAGTATTTGTACGCATGGTAAGATTATATTAGAACTTTGCATTGCTATCACTGTGTCTCATTAGTCAACTTGTTAAACATTGTAAAAATATGTGCAATAAAAGCTTTCAAAAAAATATTGAAAAATAGTTATAATTGAATTAAATTTAGGATAATTTAAATTAAAATATTTATTTCATTTTTTTAATTTTATAATTTTTCAAATTTGAAAATAGTATATTATACAAATAATTATCAAAGTTTTTTAATATTTAAATCAAATTCTCCATACGCAATATTTACTCATGAATAAATAATGAAAAACAGCACTTACTCTGAAAAGATGGGATGATAGATATGATGATAAAAACAGAAAGATAAGGATTGTAATAGTGTAGTGGTCAAATAAATCGGACACACAAAACTGAAGAAATGGGAGAGAGAGTGTCAAGGAGAGGACCGTAGGAGAGCTCGTAAGAAAAGAGAATGAAATGAACAACTCATACACATCCTTATATACTATGATAGTCAATTCTCAATCGTTAGAAATTTAACTAGTAATGTGCGGGCGGGGGTGGGTCTTTGTTCGAACAAAGGATCCTTCGTTGGGATAGAGGGCGTCCTAACCTACTACTTATTTAAAAATAACTTTTTTTCATTATTTTTACAAAATTTATTTTTCACTAATTATTTCATCGGATCTTTTCAGAACAAGTATTTTAACTGTTCCTGCGTGACTTTAAATTCAGAGAACAACCTAAGCGCTTCCCCGTTTACCTGCGCCAACAACAATTGTAATATTGTCTACCTGTTCATGGTGTCCTTCAGTGTTTTTATATTCCTCACCTGCTTCATACCAGCGCCGTGTCTACATGTGACTCTCCGTTGCACCCAACATGAGGAGCGATCATTTGCGCTCGGAATTCAATGGATATTCCTTCGTGTTTTAGGTATTTCAATCAGGAAAACTTAATTTAAGCAATCCCTTTATACATTACTTTTTTTATCGGGCAAAAAATAAACCTACCTGACATTTATTTTACTAGAATGCATTAAAAAATTTTTTTAAATACTATAAAAGGAATGAAAAATCTTTTAATTCTTCCGACATTGATATACTGTACCAGCTTTGTTATCTTTTGACATGCAGGTTCAATTCCGGCACCTTTGCTATTCGGTTATTTTTTCGACTGGAACTGTACAAAATGGAACGAACACTGTGGTGGAAGGGGACCTTGCTCTAGCTACAATCATCGTGGACTCCAATTTGTCTTTTTTCTCATTACTATTATCGCAAAGGGAGTTTCCTTGCTATGTCTTATTTTAGCCCTTATTATGATGAACAAGGGCTCCGGAAATTATGACAATTCCTATTTTCCGGAATATACTTCTCCAAAACCTAAGGACATGTCACCCAATGAATCTCCAAAAGCAGTCACAATTTAGTTACTGAAGCCTTTAACTGTCATGTACCTTAACTTTTCCAACTGATGATTCAGTTATATATGGAACTCTAAAGCATCAACAAAAGTTAAAATGATTTTTGTATGACATATAAATATATATAATATTTTTAAATATATAATTTACAAAATATTTTGCTCAGTTTTTTCTTAATTATACTCATTGTATTCTTAATTATAGTTCAATTCACCAATATGGTGGCTGTGCTAGATTTCTGTTGGTAGGTACTAGATTTCGTTTTAAGATTTTATTCGGACAAAAATTAGAGTAATTATTATTTTAAATTATTTAAAATAGTCTATACAATAATTTTTAAGAAAATAGATATTTTGAAATAAACTTGCCAGCATATGAAATTATCACATTTTCACAAAAATTATAAAATCTATGTTAGGTACTTTAAAGCGCTTAATGTATTAAAAATAATTGCATTACAATAATAATGTTTATTAGTGAGGTCGCTTACGGTTAAAAATACGAACAATCGTTACATACATGTTGGACAAACATTTTTTATAGACATTTTTGATCATAGAGAACAAACAAATGGCATTTTCGAAAAAATTACTTTTGGATCAAGACAAAATGACTGCCTATTTAGTGGTTTATATAAAAAAATCGTATATTTTACATTTAATAGCCTATAGTGCACAACATATTAGAACATAAAACCTAGCAAAAGGACCATTACAAACTATATTTTACTTTTATTTTATTTAAAATATATTATTCTAGTATAAAATGAGTGTAACATATGTTCAAAATCAATAAATAGTGGAACAACATCGGAACCGTTATTTTGTACAATTCACATAATTTTCATTAACATTTATTTATGAATTATATTGAATATATATTATTTTTACTATTTATTGAAGAAAAAAGTTTTTACTGTCTTCTATATTCTTTAAAATAGACAAAATACTTCATATAAGAGGTATCGACACATTGCATGTATATTAGACTGAATTATTCGTTGAATAAATCGCGTATTATCAATGAATATATTAAATATATTCAATTCAATATTTTTGACATGATTTTAATGTACTATTTCTTTTTCATCTTTTGAGCCAAGTTAATTTTTAAAAATTTATTATTTTGATTTAGGCGCAAACTTTCATTACTATATGAAACCAAGGTATTGTCAATTAAAACATAATGTATAATAAAACCTAAACATTCAGATGATGATATTAAATTATACATATTTTATAAACCAATGTTCTTCTTTTTCTGAATAATAAATTAAATTAGTCACCAAACTGAATTTATCATGCTCCTTTTTAGAATTTTGTTAATAAGCGATTTTTAACGATTAATCCACAGTCTAATATACACTGTGCCGATACCTCTTATTATAAGTATATTTTAAAGAATATAGAAGACAGTAAACACTTTATTTTTCAATAAATAGTAAAAAATAATATATATTCAATATAATTCATAAATATATTTAACAGAAAATTATGTGAATTGTATAATAACGGTTCCGATGTTGCTCCACTATTTATTGATTTTCAACATATGTTACACTCATTTTATACTATAATAATAGATTTTAATTTAAATAAAAGTATAATATAGTTTGTAATAGTCATTCTGTTTGGTTTTATGTTCTAATATGCTGGGCACTATACTTTTAAATGTAAAATATACACATTTTTTTATATTAACCTCAAAATTTAAGCAGCCATTTTGTCTAATCCGAAAATCAATTTTTTTTGAGAATGCGATCTTTTTGTTCTCTATAAATTTTTTTTGGTGCTCTTGTCCGACATGTAATTCCACTAAGCGACCACATAAAAAAGCCCAAGGCCTGCACAATTTTTTTATCTAACCAATGAGAATGCATCAATCTAACTGACGTAAATTTGGTGTTCTAAATATATACATAGGTTAATTTGTATGGTTTAATAAAAAAATTCAGGCACAAAACCACTAAATTGCTTTTTCAATTATATCCAGCAGTAGTATATAACCAGCAGGTGCGATGGAATTATTTGACCTTGTTAACAATCTGATCTTCATACGAAATATTTATTGAATAGATTTTAGTTGAAGGAATATGAATCGAGGAATGTAGGAATATTACAGAACGGTAATATAAATAGATTATATATAGATTCCGGCCTGACACTAATTTCAAGTGAACTCAGATTTTCCGGTATCCCTAACTCCGCACAATACATATAAATCCCCCTTTTTTGCTAATAAACTGTATCACCTCACTTCGGATAATTTCATTTAGGCTATGATTGTATAACTATTTTTAAAGCAAAAATTGTATTATTCATATGAGATTGAAGAGAAAGGATAATTAATTATTTATATTCATTAAAGCAACATATTCATAAAAACGTATTTAGAAAACACTTTTCCTGGAAAATAGCGAAATCAATAATATATTGTGAAAAATTAAATATAATTTGAGTTGGCTTTAACTATCATTTAAAATAAATTATTTATACATTAAAAAAATTGTTTTTTAATTTAAAGTTGTAATAAAAATTTTATTTAATTTTTGCTATGTTATCAATATGTATAAATATTTATTAAATTTAGGATTAAATTAGTATGCTATTCAAAATTTTAATTTAATAGGTTTCCTTTTAATAATTATAAATAAAAAGTTTAAAGTTTTAATTTTATTTCTAAAACATATTATTAACCAAAAACGGTATCTCAATTAACCCTCTTTATAGCCAATATTTGGTTGAATAAAAAGAATCACACCCTCCCTTTATATGATGCATAATTAATTAATTAATGCTTAAGACCATCCATAAAGTATAATGTACGCAGTCATTAAACCAATTTTGACCCCCTCTCCCCTTTATGTACGCACCAGTACGCTTTTCAATTACCCCTCCACCTGTCTGCTGCGTACTTTGTGGATGGTCCGTTTTTCAATTATTTCAGCAGTATATATAGGAGGGAATGAATCATTTATCCTCGCTAAAATTAATTGCGTAACACATATGCAATCCCAGTATATGATAATCACCGATAAATTTCTGCTCTGCTATTCAACCGAAATATTTATAAGCTGAGTGCAAGTGCGAATACATTTCGGTTGAATATACGGAACTACTGTGTGTAAACAGTATTCCTATGATTGTACTTTATAGATGCGAGTACGATTAACACCTCTCCACGCATATTAACTCAATCCATGTCCAATCAAATATTTTATGCTCAGTTTTGAAATTTAGTGCATCAATTTACAACCATGTCGAAATTTATTACAATCGGATGCAAACATTCAAATGTGAGTATTTCTTTAGGTGAAAACAATTTACGGGTATATCTTTCTGCGCCAATGGCTCTGTACAACAAGCATGCATTCTCGCAAGTATAATACAAGTGACTGAAGATAGAGATCCACTGATTTCCGGTACGCGTATTTTTCAAGTACAATGCTGGATGGGCAGAGTAAGTGCTAAATGGGCCTATGAATAAAGTGAGCATTTATTACGTAGGTAAATAATGTGAACACTTATTATATACTGCAGAATATGTCATGTTTTTCTTCAAACCAATATAAGTATAGTTATTTATTTTTCAATAAATTATTGGTACTGATTCAAGAGGGCAATGAATTGCAATGAATAAACTGTATACTTGTTTATAAATATTCCTTTTCTTTTCTATAAGATCAAACGATCAAAACTATCAAGTGTAAAAAACTCCGAGGCCGAGGAAAGAAAACCTAATTTGGCCAAAAGGCGCCCAACAAAAATATCGTGAAAATGTATATACCCCAGCGATATCGACAAGATTACAAGAATTAGTCAAAAGACATCAAAAATACGTGTCGAAACACAAACGGATTTCGAACCGGAAAATTATCAAAAGCATTTGGAGACAACGATATATAGAAATAAAACTATAAAAGATTTGGAAACTGTTAGCTGGGAAGAATTTAAGAAAGATATCTTTCTAAATAAATTCTTTTGACGTGAAGTTTTTTTTAATTTAAATACGTCAAAAAGAGAGACGAGAAGAGGTTTTTAAAAACAGTTCAGTAAAGTCTTAAAACGAAAACTTTATGAGAAAATCTAGATTAAAAAAGTCCGTTTTAAATGCTAAAACTACAATTCAGCAAAAAAAATATCTTCTCATGATATTCATCATGTTAATAACATTAAGGAGAAGATACCACGAAAGCAATTTTTACAAATATTCATATTTTAAAAACAGTATTTTTTTCTCATGCATGTGGCAAAATCACAACCCTTTTTAGTTTAAAAACTATCTTTATGATTATTTTATTTACAATTACAACTCTTCAAATAGTGCAGCTATATGCCTACAACAATTATTAGACGTACAAATATTAGATATGTTTTTGTTCTACTAATACCTTTTGAATATTTTGTAATTTTCGATGATTTAGTTAAATAATTTAAAACTATTAGTTGGCATATAATATAGGCAGGTCTGTGCACAATTCCTACAAATTGTAACTAAATCCTGACAGGTCT
>JAUZNC010049323.1:40872-55017 GCA_034780395.1 Vannuccia rotundouncinata | reverse complement strand
CCCCCACTAAAATCATTTGCTCGCTTCGCTCGCAAATAATTTCCGTATTTTTTAAATACCTCCAAAATCATGCCTGATATATAAATTTAATCAGTGAAAAGCAAGTAAAAATTATAATTTTTAAAGAATTTTTAGGACTCTTTGTGTAGCAGATGTCTTGTAAATTTACTGTAAATTATTAAATTGCGGATTTATGGCTCCCATTTAGTTGTCGAAATATTGAAAATTAAATTGGGTCGCCTGAATAATAGCGATATGTTAAATTGCCTATCTAAATATTTCATCGGTCGAGCACTGATTAAGAGCGATACTTATTTTGACAGTATCTAAATTAGAGCGTTAGCAAACTAGGACTGATTAACCGCGTCACTAAATAACGCCTAAACGATAAATCCGTAATAAGAGCGTCAACGCCAGGAACTGATTAAGAGCGTCAATGCAAAATCCTGATTAAGAGCGACAATGATGTTGTTTGCAATGTATGTATGTGTTATTTTTGTGCTATTATGATCAAAAAATGTATGGATTCATTGCAAGTTTGGGATAAATAACAGTAATTGTCCAAATGAGTTAAAACCGGTGTCAAAACATACGCATAATTTTTCTATGTATTATAGAGAAGAAATCAGGTCAATCGGAGGTTTAGTTTCTCTCTGGACGGCGAGCAATACCCTTGATTATGGAGACAAATCAAAGGTAACATAAAACAAGGAATTTTCCATTTTTCTAAATATTTTATTGTGCGAAAACTGTAAGAAATGGGATTCTACATACGATTGTGGTGTACAGATTTGTGAAATATGTCTAGAAATTTTCAGCATCGTTTAATTAACACTTTGACGGACCCGGTTAAAGGAAATTCTTTTTTGAATCTCTTAGTTTACACTTAAGACACCTGCACCAATAGCTAACTCAACATTGTGACATTATTTGCTACTTTTTTTGAAAACGCTTTAACTTTTAACCAATTGATAATTTTGTTAGCTTGTTTGCTAAAGCTCGTTTTTTGCGAAGTTACGTCTTTCCCGAAAGTTTCAAGTCAATAGGAGTATCATGAGAAATGTGGCCAACATCGATTTTTGCGAAAATTTTGGATATCTTTCACTCTAGAGAAAATACTAAAGATCAAAATTAAAATCTGACAACGGATTTGAGCTCTACGACCCAAACATTAGTTTGTTAAATATTATTATATAATATATGAATGGAGTATATATAATGTTTTTGTTACCTGTTGTGATCTTTTTCGAATTTCGACTGTATATTATTTAATCCCCATGTCCCCCCTATTTTGTATCTCTTGTACATAACTCAGAAGACCTTTTGATTCTTATTTACTCAAATACACATTTATTATTATTATTATAGATCTTATATATACTTTAAGTCATCCGGTTTTGTAGAATTATTATAAAGTTTTTTGGAAGCATAGGGTAACGAATTTTCTTCACCAATACTTACCCTTAACCCCTGAGGACTACCCATAACAAATTTTGAGAGCCCCGACCTTATAGTTCGCAAACCTTTCACTTTGAAAATTGTTTTAACTTAACGGTTAGACGACACCTGGGGTGTTTTTGACACCCCATACCATTTTGTACACGTCATAAAATTGTAATAACTATTTTACGGTTTGTAAATTTTATGACTTTACTATAATTATTGTTAATTATAAAACATGTATAAATCAATATACATATATCTGGTATGGGATTTAAATTATCTATACCTGGGGTTTTTTTGTCACCCCACTTTTGAATATAGTAATTATAAATTTATGCAAGGCAGTGCCATTTATTTAATCAATGTAAGCCTGTATAATTTGGTACCTATATATAGCCTGGAGACACGAATCAATAATTGCCAGATAATATTCGTCAGAAATAGATTATGTATGCAGCTACTGCGGCAGTTACCAAGCCTTACTCTCAAGACGACATTGTCTGTGATTGAAATTGTCCTACCGCTGCCAAATCAATTCAAGGTCGTGAAAGAATAACCGCACAATACTTCGAAAATGAAGGAAATATTCTGTGTTCATATTACGACAAAGGTTCGAAACCTGTATTGTTGTTATCTACGATGCATAATTCGGCCATCAACACACCCTATAGTCTTCCAAAAATCGTTGAATTCCATAACCGGAATAAGAGTAGTACCGACAATATGGACCACATGGTTCGGCTCTATCGTTCTGGGCGCAAGTGCAGGCGCTGGCCATACCCATTTATCTTCAATATTGTCGATATCGCTGTGTTGAATGCTTGCATTATATCATATAAATTGAAAGAACCTTCTTCTAACCGCGAAATGAACCAGTATCGTGTGAATTTCACCTTTGACTCACAAATTCGACTCAGATTGCTGAGCGTCGTCAATCTCACCTCAAAAACCAAAGCGGTTGTTGAACAACTTAGCTATGACGTAAGACGTCAAGTGGTACCGGTTCAAGAAGCTGTCATTGGGGGAAGGAAGAAAACCGATCGATGCATTCGTTGTAATCGAATTTCGGACAACAAGACCACCCTTCGATGTACGACATGTGCCTCCTTCGTATGTAAGCAACATGCATTGGTTGTTGTAAAGTGTTCAAACTGTGAGTAACGCCACGCAATAACTGTTTTCTATACCTATATCAAGTATCCAAACTGTGAATAACGATATGCTATGGTGATTGTTTATCTGTATTTCTCTGTATTTTAAACGAAATACTCATAAACTTATTATTATACATATATTGTTTACTGTATCTGACTATATTTTACAATTATTCAATATAATTTGCAATCAGATTAATAGGAAAAGAGAAAATTGATTTAACATTAACAATAGTTTAATATTGTTATATTACAATTAACTATAATATTAGTGGGGTGTCAAAAACACCCCATATTGTGCCGTCTATTAAAGTATTTTTTGTGTGGCGTCTATAACCGTTAAAATCAGTTTAGTTTTCACCTATATAAAAAATTCTACCAATTTGATCCTTTTGAAATTTGGCAAGAGTGGAATTCTGACCTATTACACCTTTTATGTAAGTTTCAGACGATTCAGTTGAGTAGTTTTTATTTAAAACGTACTCGGATGTTTTTGCACAAAAACCTCTGACGAACATTGTTTGAGCAGAGATGAACAGAATTTTTCTCATACAACAAAAATGAACTGAATTTTTTCGACGATTTTGAATTTATTTTTAAATACATAATATAGTCAAAATCGTAAGAAAATACTGTTCATTTCTGTAGTATCCTACCTATCGAGAGAAAAATCAAAAGAAAAGGTTATTTGTAAAAACTGAACTAGCCAGATACTCTATTTACTAGCCAAAATATTTATCTACGTGGTCCTAAACATCTTTGAGCCTATAACTTCATAGAGATCTTAAGTGAAAAATTATTTAAAACATATCGATTTTTAACAACTTTTTTTTGAAAATAAACTCACAACTAGTCACATTTTTTTAAATCGATATTTTTTTAGTGATGGTTGACTTGTTCAAAATAGATCTCGAAATGGCATGCCTCGTAGATTGATATGTTGACCAATTCTACGTTTCTGACTATAGTTCTGTTTTTACAAATAACCTTTAATAGATAATGAGGTTATGAAACTTTTATAAATGCTTATTGACAAAGAATTTCTTTCTCTTTCTAAATAACATTTTTCCTAAATATAGTCCATTCAACGGGCCTGAAATACAACTTTCAAGAAAGTTTATGAACCAAACAGTTTTAAAAAACCACTAATTTTAAATATTAAAAATGATTTATTTGATATAACTGAAAACGAACTATAATTATAATTCAACTTCAACTGTTTACAAAACCATATATGCATTAATAGTTTGTGATTTGTGATTCTTATAGACAAGCCTACATAAATATTTATAACTTGTTAAATACTATTTTATAACAATATTTAAAAGTTTTAATGATACACAAAATTGTTTTTAAAAATGGTGTCTGCAGTGTATTAACATACTGTGTCGTATATATTATATATGTAAAACTCAAATTCCAACTGAACGATGATTTTTTTAAACATTTTATTTGGCTATTGTTTGAACTTTAATAAGTATGCATAATTTTACATAATTGATCACTATATACCTCATGCTCTTCATTAGATATTTAATATATTAAAAAATGTTTTGTCTATTCATTAATATATATTCGGAATCGCACTAAAGATTGAAAATTTCTATTATAATTGACCAATATTTATATCTATATATTGTCCGTATAGTCTAAAACCATTCATTTAAAAAAATGCAGACACCATGACGCAATGCATGTCTTCTTTTTTTGCACTTACGCTCTTGCACTTACGCTCTTGCACTTATGCACTTACGCCCCAGTGTTGACTCTCTTATTCAGTCCCTTGCATTTTTAATTTGACACGACTTTTCAGACCCTTCTGACGCTCTTATTCAGTGACGCTCATATTCAGTGACGCTATTATTCAATGACGCGCTTATTCAGCTACCCCATTAAATCAAATTTATTAATTGTAAAAGCATCCATTTTTTATTGATTTTAAAAAGAAGACAACTGGAATAAAGGTTTTAGAATCCTACATCCAAAAGATAGACAGTTCTTTTTCAATAAAGAGCCTATATATAAATTCATCATATCCTCCACTTGGAATTAAGGCTACCTTTGTTTTCAATACTGGTAACAAAATTTTTTGGTCGGTATAGTTTATTATTAGTTTAAAACTAATAAGTATGTTTCAAATGTGAGTACTTAATTTCTTTCTATGACATATATTCCAGCATCACATTTCATTTAAATAAATTTATACAAGGATATAGATGAATATACATCCACAGAAATTACAATTCGCGCCTGAAACACATTTGATAGTTAAATAATGGAATATATTAATTGTGAAACAAAAATTAAACGTTAGGAACGATTCAAACGTGACTTTTTTTATCTCCATTCTTTCATATCTTTATATTAGCAAAATTTTGTTTTGTTTATAAATAAATTTGTCTAAGATTTATAATTTTTCTTTATATCTTTCAAATAACTATTTCTGCTTTTTATTTTATAACATTAATCACTATTCTTAGGAAGTAAGTTTTTGTGATAGAATAGAGTTTTTTTTAAATGTTCGTTATTCTATATACTTGTGTATTCTGTTCTTTTTCAAGTGTATATAGCTGCAGTGTCATTAGTTGTTTTTTGTAATGTATGTTTCATGAGAGGTTATTCCGTTTACTTTGGGCTGGATTTATATATACTGGAAAATATTGACCGATTTTGTGCTGACATAATAAGGAATTTAACCGCAAATTTGTGTAATCTGCCTTTTAAATTTATTTTTGAAAGTTAACAATTTAAAAAATAAACATTTTCTTTTAAAGAAATATAGAAATTATATGTAATTATTTAATTTAAAAGTTAATTGTAATCATTCTAAAAAGAACTTTCTAATAAAATAGTGCCTGCGCGGGTGTACATGTGTGTTATAGGTTGATCCTCAAAAGAATGGCGTTTATTATCATACAAATTTTATTTAAAAATCAAACATATACAAATGATAATAGGTCTACAAAATGTTAGAGATAAAGCACAACCATTGTCAATTACTTCATTGCAGTGTATTGCCAGCCGTTCCAGCTTATATGCCATTGAAACAGCTGAATTGTTTTCGAAGAATTTATCTAGAAAACATGTGATACTTTGTGTACAGTATTTAAAAATGCAATGTTTTTCTTGAGCATTTTTATCTTCGGGAATATGTATCGGTCACATACGTACATTTAAATCTGGAGAATGAACTAATTGCTGTAGAAATTCTACGTTTTTGATTTAATAAATTTGGTGGCACTTAGCATTATCATTCATTATCAAGTACCGCCATTTCATAACTGACTGCTCTGCGCTGAATTTTTAATCATAAAATGTATCAAATTTCTTGAGCACATCTTTCATAAACTGTATGTATCGTCAGAATCAATGGTTTCATTATTTGCCATTATTTTATAGTGAAACAAGTCTTCGACGTTGACAAACACCATGATCATGTATTTCTGCTCATAATACCAAGTACCACAAGTTAAGGGCTACAACCAAATTTATTGAATCAAAGAACGTAGTTAGAAGTTAGAAATACTCAAAAAAAGATTGAGTTGTTAAATACACAGTCAAAGTACCACTTCTTCATGAATTCTTCAAAAACAATACGCCTGTTGAATGACACATGAGCAGACGTATGACTATTGAGTGACCATGACCATTAATTACCAATGATCATGCTGCTTATTTATCTCTATAAAAGTTTGAATATCTATAACATTTATATTCGTATATCTTTTGTATATATACTGTTTACTTTTTTAATAAAATATATTTTTTAAATTGTTAAAAACGCGGATTTTTGATGATCAACCTGTATAAATTTTACGATTTATAAATTATCAATAATTACAATTAAATTGATTCATAGAGATTTATAGATTTTGAAAAATATAACTAAATTTAGTTAGTTAATTACATATAACAAGATCACTCTTGTAAATATATATATATATATATCGCAACGATTTTCCTGCTCTTTCTGATCGACGTAACACTGCTGCCATGAAATTAATGACCACTGACCATATTTTGAACAATGATGTTTCCCCGTCGATGTTAAACGGTCAACTTATTCAACCACCTTCAAGAACCACTCGGTTCAGGAATTCGTTCATCCCTTTCACCATATCCTTTAAAAATAATACTATCATAGACTAACTCTGTATACCTCTCTTCTCTCTTTCTCTTTGTACCCTTTCTAAGCCTTTATTATTATCAGTTTAACTTTTCTTTATTTACTATTTTTTTTTCTCCCATTTCACCTGTACATAATAACCTTTAATTCTTTGTTTTACATGTTAACTAGCATTTTCGATTCCCAATTTGGTGCCTTGTTGTTGAAAATATACATTTATTATTATTATTGTTTAAATAGTGTAATATTTAGAATGTGTATACCAATGACTTATATATTATTTATCTAGACCGGCAAACTGACCAATATTCAATAGTAATAAACGTCCACGGAGGAATATATATCTATATCGAAAATCAATCCCAAATTGATGGGCAGAAGTTCAACATTAACTGTAAGATTAATGAAATATATAAATTAATCGATTAATATTTAATGAAAACCCTCTTTAAAACGAAACTAATACCGTATGTATTTGAAATACGCTCTGGACGTTTTTTTGATCAGTTTGCCGGCCTAGATAAATACTAAATTAATTATTTTAAAAATTAGAAGTTAAAACATGGATAAGATTTTTTTAAAGTTAAGTACATCAAAATGTGTCTGTACATCAAATTTTATAATTTGTAATTTAAATAATTTGACAAATTGTTTTAAAATTTAGACAATACCTTATATTTCAAACATAATGACAATGTCAATAAAAATAATAATTTTTTGTTTAATTTAAAATGAAACTAAAGTTTTCTAAATCTTAATATTTGTGTACTTTAACAATTTAATTTTAAACATAACAGATCAAAATAAATTATTATTATTAAATAAATATTACAATAAAATAATAATTTCTTATAGATGAAATAAAACGAGAAAGCATAAAATATTTTTATTATAATTAAAACTGTTTTAACAATTCCAACAAGTGTATTTTTTATGATAAAATAAAATTTAACATACACAATATATCACGAAATACATACTCAAACAATAAATTAAATTGCGGCATAAGGAAAAAATCGATCTATATCTTTTATAAATATAACTGAAACAAAACAATATTATTTCCTTTTGAGAATAATTGCATTAATTAGCCTCCATTTCAATGTTATTTCTAATAACTTGGGCAGTTGGGGCCACAGAATTAGTTCCCATTGACGTGGAATTATTATATTCCAGAAGATTAGAGCGCCGTAAAATATATCTCTTGAATGCCAAAATACTTGTATTGCGCAATTTTGTGTCCAGCAAAAGGTAGAAAATCTGAAAAAATATAATGGAAGTATTACAATTACTGTAATTGAAATTATAAGGTTGAAATATTTAAATATAAAGCTTCAATTATTCATCAAATTATTTCTAAATTATTATGATAAGATTATAAGAAAGTTAAGTGAGTATTTTAATTCGTCAGTGATCCATATTTTAATTAAATAAATCTATATAAAAATTTATTTATTACAGTGAATCCGCTTAATAAATAAAATGATGTCTGAAGTTGAAAATATTCTTTATAAAACCTATATTAATGTACCTTTTTTATACTCAACTTACAAAAAAGGTTTTTCGATTAATTTCCAAATAACCATATTTTATTAACATTTTTAGAATTTTAAAAATGTTTTTAAATGTTTTATTTTCATTATCAATTTAGATTTACACTTCAATATTTTTATATTTATTAATTTTTATGATAGACCTAGACTGAAATATAAATTTTTGAAATATATATTTTTTTGTTAACACAGGAAAGATTCATATTAACGTATTATTTGTAAATTTAGATAAAGATATTTAACTTATTGATCAATTTTCAATTTATTCAAATAATTTTCAGCTTACAGGATTGAGACAATTTCCAATGTTAAATGTAAATTTTGCAATCAAATATAGGGACACATTCTCTGACGTCACCCTTTCAGAAGCCATGATCCAAATAGGAAAAACACAACCAGCATAAAAAAGCGTACAAGCGAACATTGCCAGAGAGCCTTTTGAATGCTTGAGAACCGCCGATCCCTGGGTTCGGTTGATCAAGAGGCGTGCAAGAATAAAACAATAGCACACCAAGGAAACTCCAATTGGAATAAATGTCATCAGAGTAACCCGAAGAAGCCAGAGCATCTTGCCAATATGTGCAATCACGCATTCCCCAAAAAAGGGGAAAAATATGTATCTATAGAATTTATTGATTCCTCCAAAATAAAAGACCATTTCATAAAGAACACTGACAAAAAGAAAAATGATACCAACCAAACGAACCGTGACATATTTCCGATAAAAATAGGCAAAAATACCGCGATGCAGCGTATTACAGCAATCAAAGATTGTGCTATAATGGAACCGGTGAAAAAACTAGCATGAAAACCATTAATTAAAATGCAGGAAATGCTGTTATTAGCAAAAACGATGCGATAATAAACATAAAGAAAGTTTTGTATTATTTTCACTAAGCCCAAAGAACCACTGATGAAATCAATAACAGTCAGCCCCAGGGTCAAACTGTAGTGGGGCAGCGATCGCAATGATTTTTTCGTAAAAATAACAAGAAAGAACCACGCGTTGCCGACAATTGCAATGATTGATATGACACAAGAGGTCGCGGAAAGACCAACTAGAAACTGGATAGATTTTGTTACCGTGTTATTCATAGTTATGAAGAAAATGATGTAAAAGAAACTTGTTTATTCCCTAACACACACTTTTCCTAGTTTTATTCATTGGACGTAGTTTTTTACAAATAAAAAACGACATCTACCAACGATAATGTTTTGATAAGATGCGTCCTTTGTCAATTATCGATTTTTAACACTTTCCAAATACCATCATTGTAATTCATTACCTATTAAATCTATAGACTATCTCAATCTCTTCTATGAATTTAAGTTTAAATGTTGTAATTTTTAAAGCAGGTAGTAGCAATTTTCTTTTTTAAATGAGGTCATTACTTTATTCAGTGACACATTATGACAATATATATCTACATAACTTGAAGTTAAATACAAATAATCATATAACATATAATTTCACAGAACCTGAGAACTCCAATCACTTATGCCAAGTATAATTACAATTTTCATAATTGTATCACAATCCTACATATTAACCAGTTTTATGTTATATCATCGAGAATAATTGTTGATTACAGCTCGTTGTCTTTAAAGTTTAATTTAGAGTACCTTCTTCACAAATTTACTCTTTTTAATTAGGTGGTTTGGGATAACATAGAGTAGGATTCAAGTGTAAGAACCGTATTGGAAAGATAAACAACAATGTACAACGTTTTCAGATTTAATTGATCTACTTACTCTATTATACTATATTTAACAAAATATTGATAAATACTCGCGACTGGTTAAATAATTAATATTAACGTTAATTGGTTCATTTAATAAATATTCGTGAAGATTTAAGTTAATATATATTTTTTGGTAATACCTAGATGGTAATAGGCAAGTTACCTCTCAGCTAAGCTTGTCTATATTCTCGAAAATTGAGTAATTTTTGATAGTTTCTCAATTTATAAATCCCCCAATTATAAATACACAAATATTGCGTTATCATGCGTTTATCTGTGAAAGAATTATAAAGTTATAGCCCTTCTAATTGTGTGTTTTGGAAAAATTCTTCTTCCTCTTCTTCGCAGCCCCTAAAAGTAGTCGAAAGCATTGTTAAATTTTGATCAAATTTTTAGCAAATATTATTTATGTGCGCAGTTCTTAAAATCTTGAAAGTTTGAAACTATATGATTAAAGGAAAGATATACAAGACTCTGTTACATCAGAAAGAACAAATATAAAATATGTCATGTGGATGCAATTATTTTGTGGGAACAAATATAAATATCAATTATTTTATTATACCAACATTTTATCTGTGACTTGTTCCATTAGAAGGAACATAAAGGGAAAAGCGATGATTAAAAAAATCGGGGTACAGTTTGCTTTTTAATCCATGATAATATACAAAAATTTATAACCTAATGAAATACAACTATTTTATTAATTTCTGTCTTATAAGGGTTAATAAATGAGGAATAACATGAAAAATTAGGACTCAAAATAACCAATATTTCCTTGTAATGTCTACTGATATTGTACAATTATTGATCTTATTATGGATAGGTACTGTACTCGTTTTCTAATCAATATAAATAGCTCTATACCATCTTAAACATCATATGCAAATGTCTTTAGTAAGTTGAAGTTAATAATCAATATTAGATATGCATTTACAAATTAATTATTATAATTTAAATGATGAGATAACTATTTATTATCTTTGCTTAACTTCATACATAAAATATGTGATATTATTTACTTAGCTTTAATTCATGCACAAATAAGGGATTATTTATAGCTAAAATGGCAAAAAGTAAAAGTCGGTTAGCTCAAACCTTAAAAAATGAAATGAAAACATTTTTCAAAAAGTTCAATTCATTTAAAAATTATTTGTGTCTGCAATCTTCAAGAAATTTAGAAAACGGTTTGGAGTTCCATAAAATGTGACTCTAAATGATAAACTTTGTTCTTGGCGAAAAAAGCAAGGACAGATTTAATTAATATCATTTCATTTAGCGATACAAGAATTGGTTTCAATATTTCAATATATTATCCATGTAAAGTTTATTCCAATTCAATACTAATTCTATCAAAACTACATTAGGCGATCCATTTAATCAATCAATATATGCAGTATCTTGCATTTCGGAATCTCATATAGTGGACATTAGTGTGGTTGTGTTCAAAATAATAATTCGAATGGTTTTAATTGTAATGTTGAAAACAGTAAAACTAAAAAAATATTTGAAAACGTTAATAATAACTTAATAACAATTACTTTTATTTTTACTATAAAGTATAAACATTTCTAAACTGAATTGAAAAATTAAATATATCATTATTTTGTAAAAAAAATAAAATTACGTAAATGTATGTATGAAATATGAATATTATGATAAATTTAAATAAAAAATAAATAAAAAATAAAAAATACATTTAATTTTTTCAAAAAATATGATTTTATGTATTTTAAATTATTCTAGACGGCCATTATATGTACGTATATCATACCCAATTTAGGCTGCCATTGGGAAGAGCTGAAAAAAAGTTGAACCTTCAAAGCGCAGCCAATAGTTTCCTGTAGTTATCATTTCTATTGAAAATTGCAATTAAATTTTAATTTTCACTCGGGTTTTGACTCGTTAATAAAAATTATTTTGACAAATTTACATGGCTGCGTATATAGTATGTAATTATAATTATAGGCCATACCGAAAAAAACTATTTCTTGTTAAAAATGTAATAAAAAATATCATATTAAAACCATAAGAGTAAGTAACACATACGTTCTGCATCACTTACGAAGGCATCAATTTCTTCTTTCTTCTCCATGTGTTCCATAATATCAATTAATGTCAGCTTGCTCGTGCGTCCCTGTGCAAAGTTAGGTAACTATTCATCAACAAATCCTGCAATATCATCAGTCGATGCGAAATCTTTATGAAGTGTTTCTAATCACGGGAATATATAGGTACCTATCGCCCAAATTTAACGTTAGGGGAATATATAATGGTTGACGAAGCAATCTGAGCAACCTGATGTTAAATGTTAAATTGTAGCACACGCCACATGAGGTTTAGGATTTTGGTTTTTGTATAATGTTCCATGTTATCATGAAATTGTAATAAGCTCACAGTCTATGTATTGATTGAGGGATAATATTTAATAAAAGTGATTTTTGTTTGTATAAATGTAAAGTATCAATGCAAATATTCATAGAGTAGAGTTAACATAGTGTTAATAGCTTTTTTAACAAAACAACTGTTTTTTCGGTATTGCCTTTATAATTGCAATCGTATTTTTGTAAACTCTCCCGATATCTATATTAATTTTGTTTGGTCAACAAAACTACTATATAAAAAAATTAGTAGTATATATATAATTATAAAAAAATTGTATAATCTGCAATGAAATATGATTTTAAAAATGTTTTATATCGGATTTTTTTTCATTATAATATATCAACCAAAATTTAAGAATAAATTTTTAAAAAGAAACTTGATTTTTTTAAATATTTTGATAACTATATTCTGCATTTGCTGTAAAAACTTACATTATGGATTCATTTTGATTCAAATTATTTTATTTTGATGATTTCCAATTTAAAAAAATTAATAATTTCATCCTCGAAGGATACTTTTTTTAAGTTGATCAGATCATCAAGCTATGATCTAAATCGAGATATTCATTTATTGATTATTTAAAAACAATAATATTCTAAACATCACTTTTCCTGAAAAACTTGACGAGTCAGATAATGACAGTCAATTTTGTTTATTACATTGCTGCAACTAAATAAATCAATAATTGCATATTTGCAAGAAAAATATTATATTTCAATAACAACAGCGAAAGTAATTTTATTCCGAGGTATATCTAAGTTCCAATCTTATTTTTATTTAGAGAAAAAATGGTAATAATTCTTGAAAATTTTAATTTAATTTTATTATTATGCGAAGTGTATGACAAGATAAGTGATGCAGAATTATTTACATAAAGCTATATATTAAAAATAATAACTCTTTTTGTGATAAAATTAACCGATAATTATAACTAAAATACAAACCAAATTAAATTTAAATGAAAAATACTAATTGATTAAATGAGTTCACTTTAATTCTTCTTCGATAATAAACAAATAAATAGAAAAATATATACATTTTTATTTGGATTTAATTTTCTTGTAGTTATTATTAATTTTATCGTATAGAGTGTTTTTATTTTACTTTTAATTTATTCTACATTTTGTATTGTATTGATGATCTGCTCTGACACACTACGCCATTCTAGATAAAGTTATTATTTTCATATTTTAAATATATGAATCTACAAGAAAATTAAAATTAAGAATTTGACTAAAATGTCTTTTTAAATAAATATTATTTTTATTAGTGAATCACTATTAAGTTAATACTAAATTTCCAAAATTAATTATTAGTTATTACAATGTGACATTAATATTCCGAATGTTTTATAGAATAAAATATAAAATTTTGTTCATTAGATCACTGTCATAACAACCTTCTTGCGTTGGTCGCACTGAGCAAAATTTAGTAAATATGCTATAATTGTAAAATATAGAGTATTACGAAAGACGATTATTGCCAATTAAAATGACGATACTATGATATTAATTCAAATATAGTTTGTATAAATTTGTCAAGACAGTCAAGTAAGACGCTAACGGTTATTAGATATTTACCTCAATAGAATATATTTTAAATGATTCTTTTTAATGGATCCTTTAATTCCATGACTAAAATAATTTTTTACTGAATAATTGTTTACAGACATCTTCCTCATCTTCACTAGAACCTCCTGCGCAAGAGTCTAGTTCCGCCCCGCGCTTACAACCTTCTTGCCA
>JAUZNC010049323.1:2968-28211 GCA_034780395.1 Vannuccia rotundouncinata | reverse complement strand
AATGTTATGCTATATCTGCCTGGGATCAATATCAAATGTTCTCAAATTATAACATTTTATGGATTGCTCGGCGTCTCTCTTTTGAAATTGAGGATATAGAATTGAATGTAACGACAGTTATGGTGGTTGTAAAATATAGATTTTCTTTTCAAGATCGGAGTATATAACTTCCTTTTGGTGCTGTCATCCATTAATTATGAACACCGTACGAAGGTTTTATTAAAAAATGATTTTACCTCTCCGAAGTTCCTATCATATAGACCTTCCAAACTCGACGATCGGACTAAAACTAAATTTATAGTTGCCTTGCTCGGGTAAATTAACATTTAACTGTTTTAATTAAATTAAATATTTGACTACCGATAACCTCCCATATATATCGAAAATACACATACTTTTTATTTGATAGTTACGCTAAGTTTTATAATACATAGATTAATTTTTTTGATTAAAATTCAAAATTTCTTTAAAAAATGATATAAAAATAATATAAAAAGGCAAGCAAGCAAATGTTAAAATGGCCTAAAAACAAGTCACTTATGTATATGCATAACTATTATAGCAGTGCAATTGTAAATGGATATCTGGTTATCTATTTAATACTGTGATGTCGCATAAACTAGCGGATATGTAATTAACCTGGATTCCTATAAGTTATTGAATCACTTTGTGATAATATATATATAATGAACCCCACCCATAAGTTGAAAATAAAGTTTTACAAATGGTCTTAGGGTATTGTATCTGGGTCAGGATAAGATGTACATGATACACTAATGAAGGTTGATGCAGACCAAATGCAGATTGCCGTACTAAAATGACTATAATTTGAGTTTCGCAGGAATTTTGTATAGCATTATATACAAATATTTTCATCTTTATTGAAATCATCCATATTGAAATGAAACACAGTAAATAGTATGAAAATCATGAATATGATAAAACGGGTTATAAGTAGTCATAAAAGATGTGTTGTTTGTGTTACTGTATAAAATTGATATTATGCCACCCAGAGATAAAGTCAAACAAATGAAAAAGTCATATAGGGAAACGTTAAAATTATTTAAATGATTATTTCCTTTTTATTAAGGTAAACTAAAATTTGAGATCAATCACAATTTTGTAAAAATCTAAATTTTTTACAATATTTTTTAAATTTATATTTTGAAGAGAAGTCTAAAATAATTTTAAGAATAGAAGCAATTTATAAGTTCGTTGGAGATCAATGATAAAGTCAAGTTATAACAGTGTGCCTAATTTAACTCAAAAAGTATTCTAGATCATCAATATATAACAACAACAAACTTATTTACCCTTCACTAAAGGACAATAGCGATTTAATAAACGTCTTCCTGAAAAATCTTTTCATCGGTAAATTTCTTAAACGTTTTAAAATAAACAAGATGAAATTGTTATCCTTAAGAATCGTTCATTATCGTAAAATTTAAGCAGCTGGAAATTCTAATGGAAGTTGTTATTAATTCGTATACAATACAGTTTATCCCTTTTAAAAAAAAACATTTTAGATTCATCATAATTCTCTTTCAACAAACAATATGATAAAATTAATTATTACAACAAATTCAAAGCTATAGTTATTCAAAATGGAAATTAAAGCTTTATTACCTACCCAAAAAGGGCATTTTATTTATAACACTCACATCCAAGAATTAAACACAGAATATTGTTAATTAAAACTAATTTTCTAAAAAATCAAATGTGGATATTCTTGAATTATTTCGAAACAGCTTTTATGAAATGAAAAAGATTGAACGATAACCAAACTATCAGATTAAAATTTCAAGAATGTATTTTTTAAGTTTTGACAACACTCTGTATTATTTAGAAAAATTGAGCTTGGTCTTTTCTAAATTGTATTTTGTCAATGAAATGCGGGCATACATTACTATTGAGGAATTTCCAAATATCAAGTATCAACTAATATGTAATGTAGGCTTTATCTTTATAAATGATTGATGCAATATTGCCGTCAAGAATTTCTCTCAATTCAAATTCAATCCAGCTTCCTGGACTGACTGAGACGATCATTTATCAGAAAAATTTCCTTTATAACCTCCACTAATAATAATAACACAAATAGGTTTCAGTGTACCTTCACTCCTATACTAAAAGAATATTAATATTACCAATTGAGAAATATATATTATAGGTATTGGTATAAACCGATTAAAAGACTTACAAGTTATTGTCCTCTATGTGTTATAGTAAAATAGAATAATATAAACGTTTTTGGAGGACCTTATTTCTAAACCTTCTCTTCACATCTATAAGGACTATATAATTATAGAATAAAAGTGGTAACCTATAATGCTCTTAGCATATCAAAAAGGTGCCGCTAAGTCTGGTGATTGTGACAGAGTGTGAATAAATTTAAAATTAATATGTCCACTTGATCACAAATATATGTAGATTTTTTAAAAGCTGAATGAGTGAGATTTTCAACAATTTCATTGTTATTGAGGTGATATTTTTTCTCCAATTCCTCTAATATGTAAGAAAATTATGTTTGATTTTATAGATATTTTAAACACGATATTGAATCAATTCATACTTTTCTATTTGAAAAATGTAATTTAATTATATTTTAAGTGGTTACAAAGTAATGGGCCTTTCTATATCAATATTCAAAAACTGTTTTTATTGCACCAAATCAGTAACTATTTAGCGAAATTTTTAAGAAATATCGTATTTCGTTTCACAATTGTTCCACTTTAAAATTATATCTATTTGGAATTACTGTATTTAATTAATAATTTTATTAAACATATTGTAAGGTTTTAATATTTGTAAAAAGAATTATTTAGATAAAGAATTTTCGATCCAAATAAATATATAAATATATAGGTTATTCGATAAAAATCTATAAAGTTTAAGTTTCATCAAAACATTTTAAGCGAACAACGCATATGTCGTATTTTTATTGACTTTAACCTCCCATATAACTATGTCCACCTCGCTTTAAGTTGGATTTCTTGGGAGCAATGATTTTTATTCGAGTTAGATTAAGCAAAATCTGAGTTAGGCCCAAAAACGAATAAAATTAAAAATCCGACAGTGACTCCGACTTCATCGAGGTTGACTGTATATCCAATATTTTTACACAATTTTTATCTATTATTGTTAATAAATTCATCAAAAAATAATCTACCTTGTAATTTGAATAATATCTTAGCACATTGAATTATATTTTACACAAAACATATACAAAATGATGTAAGATATATTCTATTCAACATAAAAATTCCATAAAGCACAGAATTGCGCATAAGTCGAGCACCGGATATGAAAATATACAAAATCTGCGATATATTTGAAAATTATACTGTTATTATTGGAAATGCAACACTATGCCAATAATTCATTCAACCAACGACACCCAGATAGATGTTTAATTTTTGCAGAGAACTTTGGGGAAGTTAATCAAACGTTTTAAAAGAAATGAAAGTGTCCACCACTGTCGACGTCGAAGAGGACCAACAACAACAAGTTCTACTGACAGAGGACCCGACAGAACTACAAGGTTATCCTAACTCATAATTGCACCGTCCGACTGGCAGAATTGAGCGACTGGCTTCAATAGAAGGAGGAAAACTTAAAAAAACATGATATTTATATTTCAATGCGCTATTTCATTTGAGTGATAATGTAAAGCACACATTTCTACCCAGAAAATTCTGCGAACTTGATGAGAGAATCTGATTCGTGTGCCAATATCACTGCCAGAATAATAATTAAACTATGTTGAACAATTTGAACATAAACTTCATAAATACCTTTATTAATTGATTTAAATAATTATCAATTGCAAATAAAAATAATTATATATATAAAATATAAATATAATTATAAAAAAAATCTAACAGTTTTCATTAATCATACATTGTGTATCTATTCCTAAATATGGTGAGCGATTTATCCGCCACCTTAAATATTCATTAAAATATAATATTCATTTTCTATAAATATATTTATAATATTTCCACGCTAGTTGTATAAGCCTTAATACCACAGACCCTTTCCATTTCTCTATTAATTAATCAGAAATAATAGTTGGTTATTTATTTATAAAGTTTAATTAAAAATTCTTTTCTAAATAAAAATACGGTAATAATATGATTTAGTAAAATTTTCCGCAAACATAATTATTATTGTTAACACGGATTTTAATATTTGAATCTAAAATTGATGACATTATCTATATGTGGTGGAGCGTAAGTAGTATAGTAGTATAAATTTAATTAAAAAATTAATTTTTAAACTCTTTTTTTTAACCAAAAATTGCAATAAAAGGCAAAAAATGAAACAAAATACACATAATTTTTAAATACCGAATGGTTTATTTTCAAATGGGGGCCTTCATAGTAACGAGGTGCAACACTATGAGCTACTTTATGACAAATTTGCCATTCCTCAGTATTATTTGTTTTAATTGAGAAATTTTTAAGATTTACGACTGTACATCTTGTATTTGACAACGCAAAGTGAAACGATCAGGTGACCTGGTGGCTCAATCTGTATAGGGCCAAGTCGCCCAATTCATCGTTTTGGAAATGATCATTCAGGCATTGCTCATTGTCGAACACAAATGCCCTAATGTGGTGGTGTTTGTTAAAAAGTATAATCAACATCAGGACGTTGGAAAATAATAGATCACAGTTCATTGTTGAGCATTGCAATATAGTAATTCAAATTAATTATTGTATAAAAATAAAGAGACGATTAGACCAGAGCTTTGCAACATTTCATGAGGCAGGATTAAAAACCCAAATATGACGATTAACTCGTCCATTGAGCTTAAAATTTGCTTCATCTGACCAGAGCATGTTGTGAAATGATGAAACTTTTTTGAAAAATTGTACACGTCTATCAGGATCGTCTGCATTGAGAGTGTGTAATCGTGTTAAACGATTTAGCGTTTTAACACAATTTAAGTGAACGATGACATATGCAAAGTCCTATTGAGGTTTGTTTGGACTTTCAACGAATGCAGCTGCAACTAAATCCAAATTGTCATTAGTGCAAACGATTTTTGGAGTACTACTTTTGTGTTTTAGCAACAGAACCTGATATTTGCACTGTACTTTTGGAAGACCGGTCGTGTATCTTCTTTCGAATTTATCTATTCGATGTCACAGATGTTTTTAAAACTGTGGTAGTTGCATAATAATTTTTAAGGACAGATATTACATCAAATTAAAGTTAATCGACGTCCAGTATTCATTATTCACTCTCTTTTATAACTGCAAGTGCTATACACATTTCACGGCCTATTTAATTTTAAGAAAATCCAGAAATTTATTCAATTCTAATTAGGGCCGTAATGAATCATAAAATATTACCATATAGTAAACAAGCAAGAATATTTTCATTTACCAAAACCACAATTTTATTTACAAGAACAGGTTATTCGCAGTTGATGAATCTTATTCTTCAGAGTTTTATTGTTGCTATTATATGTGTGACAACCACCGATCACGAATTACACTATAATTTAAATGTAATTTTTGTTGTATTCATTATATCCGGGATAGATACATTATTTTATGATAATATCAACAAATTATACTTGCGATTTTAACAATACCTATACATTTACATGTATTATTATGTTGTGACATTTCTAATGTTAAGCGATTTGCGCCAATATTTAAGTGAAATTGTTTTTTACATAGTTTCATTTATAATAGACCCCTATTTTTATATAAGCAAATAATTCCGATTCTAAATCAAATATTTAAAAAGAGTAAACATCAACTCATTATTTTGTTTTACAATAAAATATAATTAACATCAGTGTAAACTTACCTTTTCAACAAGAAAGCGTCTGACTAAATTTAGTGCTTCTATTTCTGCTTACATATTCTGTGAACACATTTCAATATTGTAATGACAGAAATGAAAATATTTATTTATACACGCTGGTAATAATCATGGTGACATAGATTAGTTGACAATAATTCAATCTGTTATCCAATACGTACTTATATGTGAATTTTGTTATGAATATTAGAACATTATTAGTTAACAATCTTAGCCAATTAGAAATGAGAACGTTTTATTAGTTGGTGTGGTTATAGATTATATTTTTAATTGTGCATATAATCGCAAATTATAATTTTATTTTCCCTTTTTTATTTTTGATTATCGTTTGTAATACAAGCAGGTTTTGTAAATGTCTATATGTATCTTTCCTACTATATTGATTTTTATCGATAGTAAATTTTATATTTATTGATGGATCGTTTGTAAACGACTAAATAATATTATTTGTTGTGAGATAAGATGTGATTTTATTCATTACAAAAAATATAATGTCTGCTTCAATTTTATTACAATTCTTAACAATGGTTATATTGATATTTTTCTGTGAAAAGGAAAAAGGCTCAATATAGATACCTTATTCGTTAAAAATATAATTGTTTTGTCATATTGCGTGTCAAATGCCACCATTCTAAATGTAGCCAAATTTCCAAAAATATTTCTATTAATTTATTTATTAAAATTAATAAAATTGACAATCAACCATTTTGATTGACTATGAATGAAGTTAACGTTCCATTCAATTACATTACTTTTAATGCTGGAGTTACCTACTATATTTTGTTTTAGAATGATGACACTTTTAATTTTGGGCAAATTAATTATTTCTTACTATAAATTGATTTGTTTATCTAACTAAATTAGACCTCTATATAAGACTATAGTGGGTTTTCTACAAAGTATATTATATAGTCTAAAATCTATTTCCTGACACTGTATTATACAGCATGATAGATCCAAAAATCTAAAAGATTTGCTGAGTTCCATGAAAGTATTTCACTTTGTTTTAAATTATTAAAATTATATTTAGAAATTTAAAATTAGTTGACTACTTTATTTCTCTACATTTCCAAATAAAGGTATAACATATAAAATGTATCAGCGAAAATAAATAGTAAAAATTGTAATGGTTTGTTTCTATAGTTTTCAGATATTTAGAAACATTTTTTAAACCTAAAAGAATTGTGTTCGGTTAATATTAGCTACAATACCTAATAGAGCGAACACAATGCTGGATCATTGTTTGAATAATGTTGGAACAAATATAAGATATTTAAGAATTCGTTTTGATATATTATTATTATGATAAAAATAATAAAAATTATTAATTATTAATATCACATTTTCTTTATATATATTATATGTATATTAAACTGTAGACAAACATCTAAAAATGAAATTTATCATATTTTTCTTGATGATAAAATATTCCCATTATTCTTTGTTTCGTTAATAATTAATTTAATTAATAGTTCTATCTAAATTAACTGCAGTAATTTTAACTAATAATTATAGTTGCATGTCGTATTCTGCGAGATTATTTTCAGCTTGATATCAGAAATTTACTTTTACTAAATATTGTCTCGTTGCTTGCTTTCCAAAGTTAAATAGATATCTCCATCATCTAAATAGAATAATTTTTATCTACAAATTAAATGTTAACTAGTGTTATTATTAAGTCAATTACATTTTAAAAATAAGATGAGTACAAAAATAAAATAAAAATACAGTGTGGTTTAAAATAAAATCAGGCGTTTTTTAAATTAAAATACGAAGTAGGGATTTGTTTATATCTTAATAAAGAAATAAATATTTCAGTTAAAAAATCATTAAAATAATTTTCACAAATTTATTTGCTTATAAAGGATTAATTTAGATGAGTTTGTTATTTGTTGAGCTGTTTAATAAGTTGAGTATACATACATACTTAAGTTGTACATATACATTTACTGGATATTTCTTAAGTTTAAAATTATTAAATTAATATGTATGTATTTATAAAAGTAACAATTAATATACTTACAATACTCTAATCTAACTAACAATACGCCTACGATAGGCCTACATATAAATCGATTTTTAAAATCATTTGTCTTTGGCGCAAATCATTCGTCTTTGAAAATTAATTTTCTGCACGTTAATTTTTTATTCTACAATTATATAAATTATATTGTGATCTATATTTTAAATAAAAATTATTTTATTTTTAAGTATTTTTAAAGTGTAATTTATATTAGTAAAATTTCATAATATTTAAGATCAAGTTCTTTTTTATTAAAGACTTGTGACGAGTAGTATAATAAAAAATTATGAAACATTTTATAGAAATCAAACAAACCAATCCAGACAATATATTGAGGTAAAACTTGGTTCAGATTGCAATATGTTGTGCACATCTATAATATTTATCTCATTTTAAAATAATCATTTTGAGATTTAAATTTATCATTTCATATTTTATAAAATTATTGAAGCATTAAAAAATATTAGTGTAAATTAGCAAGTATAATTTATATTTGATCTCAAATCGGAAAAAAATATTTTTATCGAAGTCAAATGTCTGATTTAAACTTTTCGCTATCTATAAAATCTAAAATTGTAATATAGACACTATTGAAATATGGAGAAATAGATTTGTTTTCACGGTATATCCAATGTTTGAATCAAGCCATAATCGGGGTCTCAGGTTCAATAGCATCACACACTGAACGCTAATCAAGATGAAATATTGCATTTGTACTTGCAGGATAAGAATCTAGTAATGTATACCCGGTAAGAAATTTCAAACAAAATCCTTTTTTTTATAGAAACGCCGGAATAGACAGAATACCCTGCCGCCCTGCCCCCTTATACAATCTGATTTACAACTCTGCTAAGGTGTAGCCTATTCAGAACATCCTGAATCACAGTACTCTATACCTCTATGATAATTATGTTTCCATTTCACTCCAGTAGTTGCCCCTATTTGCCGGACAATCAGGTCTCCAACAAATCCGCAATAGATCTGCACTCTAAGTCAGCCTGGCGGAAGTACTATTCACAAGGGATAGAAGAGAAGGCCAGATTTTTTCAGGCACTGATGTGCAGGGCGAAGTTCCTCAGCGGGACAAAAAAGAATTGTTTTGGCTGCACAGATAATTAAACACTGAAGTAATATATAGCTAGAATCAAAGGTATTATACACTAAATAATAAGCCAAAGTTTGTTTGCAATTCAGAAATCAAAAATAAATCATTAGGAAGTTTTATGATTGGATTGTCGATGTAACCCTATATATTAAAAGCTATTTATATCTGTGAACAGCATTTTGTACAATAATTTAACGTATTATGACGTCTATACTATATTCCTTATTATAATTTTAGTTAAATAATAATAATAAAAATTTACTTGTGTTAGGTATACCTCGGTATTTTTTTACTAAAATTGTAAATCATTATGTACGATATGGTTGAGTAAAATTGTGTAGATCAAAAGAATAAACTATAAATGAGCAAACATCAAACAAGGTAGTTTAATTTTTAATCAAACTAATTTGTTCAATTCCTTTCTGTATTTCTTTGTAATACAATTATTGTTGGGAGGTTAATTTTGAATACATTTTACTATATAAATTATATTTTGTAAATAAAAAATGATACCTATATATCTTATGAATAATTAAATTTACTGTATTATTTCTGTTAACAGTCGACATACACACTAGTGTTTATAAATTTTTGAGAAAATTATTTATTATTTGAACATTTTATTTGATTGGTTCCTTTCAACAATATTTACATGTAGACCTTATATATATTTAAAATAATTGATTAATCAAATTTTTAATTTTTCGCTAACAAAGTCAACTGTTTTTCATTTTGCATAAATACAATGAAGCTTTTGGATTACGTCAAAGAATTAAATTATCATTATATTGCATTTGTATTTCTTAAAAAAGATATAAACATATTACTGTAGTATCCATCATGCTTTAAATTTAATTATATTTTAAATTTTGATCATATTTTTATACATTTTTTGTATCCCGGAGATTAAATTTAATTTTTGATCCATTTTATATTGAAGTGAATATCTGTTGATTTTTGCTTTTTTAGATGTGTGTTTTGTATTTTATTAAATTAAGCAACGTGTGCAGTGTCAGTATTAATTCTTATACGATTGTATAAGATTTATATAATGGTAAATTGATTAATCTGCAAATAGGTCCTAACGATTATTATATACATAGTTCAAATTGAAAATTGAAAATTAAGTAAAACTGCAGATGCACACATAATGTTGGTGTGAAACTAACATATGCTCATTTTATCAGCGAATATTATAGTAAGTGTTGATTTCAGAGTCAAATAAGGTGACTTCAGTCAGCATGCTTTTGAAATACTTCTTTCTATATCTTCTTCTAAAAAGTGACAATAGTGTGAAATATGCAACGTCGAAAATTTGATTTCATAAAAAGACTTTTTCGATGGTACACATTCGTGGGAGTTCTGTTTGGCGTGGTACATGCTCTAGTTGTTAGTTTATATTCTTTAAAAACCGCAGAAAAGACCATGAGTGTTGGCATCAATTATGACCAGTCAGTGATCAAAAGCTTCGTGAGCCAACAATCAGAAAACTCCACAAATAACCCTGAGTCTGGATTCATAGCAATTGGTGTGATGACTGCAGCCCATTACCTGCTCACGAGAGCTGTAGCCGTCAATAATACGTGGGCAAATGGTGTACCAGGCAGTGTATTCTTCTTCTCTTCACCCGAACAGCACGGTCAGGGAAAGGAGTCACTGGATCTCCATCTCGTTCACCTCGACGGAGTCGATGACAGCTATCCACCACAGAGAAAATCATTCCTCATGCTCAAGTATCTCCATGATAACTATATTGAGAACTTTCAGTGGTTTATGCGTGCTGACGATGATGTTTACATCCGTGGTGAGTTGCTTGGCAACTTCCTCTCAAAGTTGGACAGTAACAAGCCTTACTATATTGGCCAGAGTGGAGAAGGAAGGGACTGGGAGAGGGAGGAGTTGGACCTGTCTTCTGATTGGAAGTACTGTATGGGTGGTCCTGGCGTTGTGTTATCACGGGGGTTATTAAGACAGCTAGTTCGACATATCCCTACCTGCATGCAGGAGTTATTCACCAATCATGAAGATACAGAACTGGGAAGGTGCATCTACCGACGTTTAGGGGTGTCTTGTACTCCCCCAAGCAAAAAGGTGATCAACAATTTTTTCAAAACTATTATATTTGTAGTTTAATATTTTACTCGTATTTAGGCATTTTGAATTAACAGTATTAGAACAAAATGAAAATTTTAATTCATAAAACGAATAGTTGTTTTTTATTTTTAATTAATTAAATTTGATAAATTATATTTGTAAACGCAATTCTAAACATAAGTCTGAAAATCAAGTAAAATTCTGTATCAATTCTGTTATATATGTCCGCAATTTCATAGAAAAAGAAAACTTTGTTCTATCATTAGAATGTTTTATTACTTTTCAAATTAATTATACAATTTATTAACTTCGGCCAAATGTCACTTTTGATTTAGATGAAGATGCTGTTTCATCACTTCTATCGATCAAACAATGGATCCTTTTTCGATGACCTCAACCATGGTGAAGTCAACAATGCCATCACTTTGCATCCTGTAAAGGACCCTCGTTACATGTACCGACTTCATTGCTATTTTCAAAGTCAAGAATATTTGGAAATTCTAACGAGACAATACCAAATTGAAAAGGACAACAAGGAAACAATAAAAGACAATCTAAACAAGAAATCCAACCCTAAATTGACTTGGTATCCGTTTAACGACAAATTCCGTTATGTAAATGCGGATCACGTAATTCGCAGACGCCTCACAGTTTCTGAAATATCGAATTTACAAACTCTTACTGGTGCAATACAGAAGTATTACTCATCTAAGGAAATAAAGGTAGTCAATGGTTACTTAGCAGTAAACAACATGGAGGACATTATTTATGATATTAAAGCTAAACACAAAAGTTATCTAAGCCGAGTTTTAGTAAAGCGACAATTTGGTCAATTACAAGTAAAAATTTCCAAGACTCCAACAGAAACAACGATTAGTATAATTCTACCGCTGTCAGGGAAGACAAAGGAGCTGCGCAGGTTTTTAAATTCTTTCAAAACCACTCACTTTAAATTTTATCAAATATTCCCATCTTTTCGATTGCAATTAACCATAATTGGTTTTCCAGATGGCCTGAACTACACTGAAAACAATCAAATAGTTAAAAATTTCAAGGATACCAATCCCGATATCACCATTATATTTCGCAATTTGAAGGGGTCATTTTCTAGAGGACGTGCACTCAATTTTGGGGCTGAAGCTATTTATTCCGAAATGAAGGAGAGGAGACTTTTGATTTTTATGGATGTTGATATTCTGTTCACTGAAATCTTTCTAGTGGACGCTATCTATCACACAGTTCGGGGACACCAAGTATACTTTCCGATTGTTTTTAGCGAATTCAATAGACGTGTTGTTTGCAAAGTGGCTCCAAACTTGTGCAACGTTGGAGGATCGGCAGGTCGCGATTTTAAGAACGATCCAAGAAATGGTTATTGGCGCATCTTTGGTTATGGTATTGTTAGCATATATCGAAGTGATTTTATCAAGTGCGGACAATTTGATGCTCTTCTTGAGGGCTGGGGGCGGGAAGATATCGATTTAGTAGAAAAGGTTTTGGCAAGTGCTTCGCTTAGAGTTTTTCGAGCAGTGCAACCAGATTTGATCCATATTTATCATGATCAAGGATGTTCAGGGGAATTATCTGTCCAACAAAAGAAAATGTGTATTGGATCATTTCTATCAAATTTGGGATCAAAATACCTTTTAACAACTTTGCTAAAACAGAAGAATTTACTCAAATCCAATTTGAAATATTAGCTTTAAATTATATCACAGTGTGAATGTATATAATTTGTGTGTTTATATAGACAGTCAAAAATGTGTGTACAGCAATAATCTTTCCAGTTTCCTTTTTATTATTAGTCTATCTATAATATGACGCAGAGAGTTAATAAAGAAGCACAAACAATGCAAGTTGAAATTATAATGAAAATAAAAAATCAATTTAAAAAATTCATTCGTTTTTAGAATGAATTTGACTTAATTATTATTTAGTATTTTATGTTCTAACTAAATGTTCTCATCATAAACAATTCAATTATATTATTTTCAAACCAAAAATCTTCCAAAAATATCATTAACAACACTATAAATTATATAGTTTCTTACAGTTAGTAATATTTTTGTAGATATTAATTATTAAAGATACATATAATAACCAAAAATTTAAAAAAACTTATAATAATAATTACTCTTAATTTTAGAGAGTAAAAATAGGGTTAATTGTTTGTTCAGACGGAACTATTTTAAGTGAGGAATACCCATCTAGGAAACACACGTTATTCAGTTAGTGTTGTAATAATAAAGTTAGAATATTTTGGCAACGTCTTCACCCTTTATTATGTTATGTGTGCCGGATTTTTGTTGGCGCTTAGTACGTTTCACTTATATTATATTTGAGTGTCTTAAATTTGCAGCATATACAAGAAATGTCCATTCTCGGAACTAGTATTAACATATAATAATTTTTTCATAAATTTGTACCTATCGCAGTAAACTTGGATATTTTTTAACAAAATATTTTATTTTAGTTATATACTACTCAAAAATTTAAACAGAATTATATTTAAAAACATATTTTTATTAATTGGCTGTTTAATCTATGTTAAATTTTTGCCTCAATCTTATTATACGTATATATGCCTTCATTATTGTCTATATCGTGTTTTGTTTCTAATAAATGATTACCAAATTGAGACTCCTGCTTTTGAATATTATTGAAAGCCATCCAGAAGCTGGTAGTTTATCGGAAATCAATCGTAATAATTAAGTAACATTTAACAGTTCAAACGTTTTAAAACAATAGTTAATATTTTAATGCCGTGAATAATTCAGAAAAAAGACCCGTAACTATTTAACTATTTAACTAACTTAACTATTTAACTATTTAAAAAGACCTTAACTATTTAAAATTATATTTTACACAATTATTTTAAAATGACTATATTTTAAACAGTCTTTTCTTTTTATTACTATTTTCAACTTGCAATAAAATATTACTGCTTCAAATATAAGCTGTGAATCGTTGCAATCCAAATAATAAAATAAGACAATATGTAAAACCAAACACTTTAATTATAAACCAATATAAATTACTATACAAACAGTTGTGTACATAATACTACATTCTTTGAATAGGTAGCGATATAAAAGTTTACAAATGTTATAAATATAGTAAAATGTTGATTTATAGACAAAAAATAATAACAATTCTGTTCTGGTGGGAAATTCATAAGAATTCACAGCTAATAAATATTGTAATTTGATTATAAAAACAAATGATTCAAGTAAATTTGAGTGATATAAAATATTAAATTGAAAAACATTCTAACCATGCACCAATAAAATATTTTGTATGTTATACATAGATGACTCTACATAGTATAGTAAAGACTAGGAGCAAAGACCACATCTCGTTTGATCAGCTGACTAGCCTCATTGATGGCCTCTTCCAGAGCCCTGTTTCCCTGGAAACGACACACCTTGGCGATGTGACGCAGAAGTTCGTCCAACCGCTGTATCGTGCGTACAATTACACCCTCCTCGACATCTGTTAGTTGGATGACCTGGGCAAAGGGTCGCTGTTTGGACCACTCATAAACCACTTGGACAAGTCCCATTTGTACGGAGTCCACGAATGCTGGAGTTGGATCTTGCAGACCACATTGACGTTCCACATTGTTCACCTAAGGATGCAAAATTGAAATTGTACGTAATAAATAAACAACCTCATAGTTAATCTAGAAATCCTTTTAATTCAAATATGGCTTTTTGTGTCTATATAGATATTTGTTCTACTACGTTTATATAGATCGGTATTCTAAAATACAGTAATTTATTTTGAGACTCATGTACTCAAAAACGACGGCAACAAAGCGGCTATAAACGACAAAAGTCCACCAATTACGAAATTATAGAATTCAGAGATAGTCAGAACAGCTCTCGTGATTTGAATTAACAAGAAACAATTTACATGACTAGAATCGGCATTTTATTATACTTGATAGCGTAAAATATACAGAATGTTGATAAATTTTAGAGAGATCAAAATTAAAATTAATAGACTTACTTTGACAGCAATTTCCATAACCATGGTACATGCCTTCTGGAGCACGGGGGGCATCTGTTGGATCCACTGCTCAGGAGAGATCTGCTGATGGCTCTGGTCGTAGACAAAACACGACACAATAGCAGCGATGGCTGCAGGGTCCTTCTCTGGAAAAACTTTGGCCAGAATAACTTCTGTCAGCACGACTTCGTGGACCCCAAGTTCACAAGCGGAGCGACCTGAATCCACAACAGAAGAAAGGCGTCAACTAAATTGCCACGAGTTACTAACTTGAGCGCAGACTAATCGAAGCTTACCACTCAGGGTAATTTTACTTCTACTTAGGAAACCCAATTGATTGAGCACAGCCACCCTCTGTTTGTACTCTGGCAGAAGGGCGAGGTTGTCATCGGACAGTCGTTTCTTGAGAGACTCTAGCTCCTCTCTGTGCATGACGCGTGACGCCACCTGACCAAAGTGCTTCGAGAGGTCAGGACACGAGGTGCAGGATGGGTGCAGCACCACAAGGTTACTCTCCACTTCTGAGAGTTTTGAGAGGAAGTTCTGCTCGTAGGAGGCCTACACAAAATATCGATCGTAAATGCAAAACTTTCGATTGACATTAAAATCAATAAAAATCTACTTTAAACTCTAGCAACTTTGCTAGGTCAGCTTTGGCGTAGATCTCTTCGAGGGATCGAGTTGTATCGAGCAGGACAGCCCTCAACTTCTCCTCCAGAGCTTCTAGACCAACAGAAGAGGGTTGGGAGGGGTCGAACTTGTGCCGGGTGAGTTCCTTGGTGATCTCTTCAGCAATGATGTTGGGAACAACACGGGAACAAATTCTTTCTAGCGACTCCAGGGGTTCCTTTATCAGGACAGGTCGATGGGAGGACTGCACAGAATAATAATAAAATGTTGTCTTACACGTAAGCGGTGCCTTGTATAATATGTTAAGTAGGTTACAGTTATATGGATTTATGATACTTTTCAAGGACAATAATTTGTTCGGCTTTTTCTAAATATAAATTGATATAAAACATTGTCCATGGATTAATAAAATAATCAAAAAACTACAGAAGTTGTTTCTGGAGGCTTTTGTCAATAATGTCTTATTCAACATCAAAAATAAATTTTGAAAATTACACCTAGCTTAATATTTAAGATTTGATAAGCATAGTCTAAGGTAACAACAAATATTCTACATAACATTAAAGAATAAAAATGCGTGGTTTAAATATAATCTTTTACAATTTGAAACATAATTAAAAGATTTTTATGGATACAAATAATATTATGAAGATTAAAGTATATTAATTTTGAATAAATTAATTTAATAATGAGAATCGTGTTTGTGCACTTAAATATTAATATTCACTGTAACCTGCACCTTTAAAATATTATGGTTGAACAATAATTAACACAATGTGACGCAAGTATTGTGGCATTCAAATTTGGACATCTACACGCGAGGCGCGCAATCAAGATATCTAGCTCCATTTTAGAATAAACAAGAGCCCTCTTACAACAACAGAGATTTCCGCCAGGTCCACCGGCAGCACAGGAACAATCAAGTCCTCATTAGCACCTGCAGCGGTCTCTCGATGTCGCCTTCCATCAGAGTGCACGGAAACATTGTGCTGAAGAGTGAGACAGGAGAGCTGTTTGTCGGCCGCCCGCTTGTAATCCAGCACCAGAGCTGGTAAGAGCGGAGCAGCGCCTAAATTGGGGGTCACTCTGGACGATCGTAGAAGAACCAAACGGCCGGTGCAAAGGAGGTTACGTTGAGTTTTCGGGTGTTCGGAGATAAATGAGGTTAGCTGCTTCTTGAGAGAGTTATAAAGGCGGCATGCCTGTTGGGAGAAGAATTTATTTTGCTTTCATTTAATGTAATCTATAATTCGAATGAAATAGTAAATCTGATAGAACACAGTATGACAAGACTACCTCAAAATAGTCGTCAATGTCCAAGTTACATTTGAAGCATCTGAGGACGCCTAGCGTCTTCAATTCCTGCAGTAGCCACTCGATTCTCGTCTGATGGTTCTCCTGAAGACTCATTTCGGTGGCTTCAATGAAACTTCGTCGCATCATCTCCTTTTGACACAGAGAGAAGAGATGATTACATTTGACCGGGACACGAGGAAGCAATACCTGTTAATTGTCGGCATTTAATATCACCAAGACAAACCTGCATTTCAAAGGATTGACCCATGTGAACATTAAGAATCATCTGATAGGTCACTCTGAACTTGGACTCCAACTTGGTCGGATTGCCGAGAATGGTTCTCCGAATATCAATCTCTGCGGGCATCGACTCCCCTTTGATCAGGATGATGACCGTTCCCGTGGGATCCAAACCTCTTCGTCCAGCTCGGCCTGCCATCTGAGTATACTCACCTGTAATAAATTTATTGACATCGTTTGAAGCATGATCAGTTTTTTATAATCCTAACAAAAGACGTTCCAGTTACCAGGCAACAAGCCTCTTCTCCGCACGCCATCAAACTTGTCCAGCGAGTCGAAAACAACAGTACGAGCCGGCATATTGACGCCCATCGCAAAGGTTTCGGTAGCAAAGAGAAGTTTCACCAAACCCCTTTGGAAGAGAATCTCTACTACCTGCAGGACAAGCAGATAATCACAAGACTGTTGTGCAGCAGTAGATTGAAGGACACACCACTCACCTCTTTAAGGATCGGAAGAATACCACTGTGGTGCATTGCCAGGCCTCGCTCAAGCAGATCTCCAACTTGCTTTACCTGTGGGAGACTTCTATCGTCCTTCTTGAGGCGACTGATACTCGAAATAAAGAAGTTGTGCACCTCATGGCTTTCCCCTGACAAAGAGTGTAATGAAAGGAACGTTTTATTTAATCAATGAACGTGGAGATCTCCATGAAACACCTCTGATCTAACCTTTAGTTAGCAAATTAACTGCATTCAAATGTCCGACGTTATTCTTGATTTTAGCCTTGGAGAAGGTGAAGATAACCGCCGGCAAGCGATCATTATTCTCCAACATTTTCACCACGCTCAACAATTGGGCTTTGTCTCGCTTAGAAGGGTCCCCTCCCGCACGATGCTGTCCTGGTGGTGGCTTTGTGTGTGGTCTTTTTTTTGGTCCTCCTCTGTCGCCACCTCTCCCAGCTGGACCAACCGGTTTCTTGGCCGGAGCGGCACTTGCTGGATTGGGAGTTTTGGCTGCGACAGCCTTCCGATATTCTGTTTCGGAAGAGGATACGACACCATCACGACAACTGTGAACAAGTTGGTAACAACGAACAGAATATTTTACCTGGTATACTAAAATCTCTTTGCTGATTTACCACCATGAAAAGTTCGTCCAGTGATGAGGAGTTTTTCCCGGTGAAAACGTAGTGCTCGAGGGGTATTGGCCTCTTCAAAGTGGAGATCACGTAGATATTACGCTTTTTAATACGACCGATCCAGTCCGCAAATTCTATTGTGTTGGGTACCGTGGCGCTAAGAAGGATTATTTTAACGTGTGGAGGAAGCATAATTAGGACCTCTTCCCAGACAACTCCGCGTTCAGGATCGTTGATGTAATGGACCTGGAATGGAAATAGTGAGAAATAATATATGAATAAGAGGCCTCTTTTGAAGATTAGAAAACAGAGTAATTCACCTCGTCAAATATGACCCACTCAAGATCCATTGTACCCTGATCTGACTTCCCATAAAGCATTGAGCGGAGAATTTCGGTCGTCATGATCACGCAGGTGGCCTCTGGCTCGATTTGAATATCTCCAGTGACTATGCCAACATTTATATCATCAAAATGAGCAAATCGATTCCTGAAACAATACAATCAATGTCGATAATAATGTAAAAACAGACAAGTAAGCGATGGTAATAACTGAAATTAGTGCTACTCACTTAAACTCTCGATACTTCTGATTGGACAGTGCCTTTATTGGACTGGTATAAAAGGCTCTGGAGCCATTTTTAATGCAGAGGGCGATGGCATACTCAGCCACAACGGTTTTGCCAGCCGATGTGTGAGCTGCAATGAAGACAGATTCTCCCCGCTCCAAACAGAGAATTGCTTGCTTTTGAAATGTATCCAATTCAAAGGGCCATTCAGCCGCAGGTACTGGAACCCGATCAGAGAAATCCATGACTGGTTCACTGATGTTTACCTGAACAAGCATGAAGACATTTTAACTTCATACTGATGTAGACTGGATGTTAAACAATTATAATATTATCTTTATATTGTATCTATTAAAAATAATGAATGTTTAAAAGTCCAACAAAGAGCTACTAACCTGTACAGCATATTTTTTTACAACTTTCTTTTGTGTAGTCCTCCTTGCTGTCTTAAGGGGCTCTTCAAGATATAGAGTTTCTGGTAAAATCTTTGGTTGAGGAATTTCAACCTGATTTGTCACATAAGAGTCTGCATTGTAGTCTGATTTCCCAATTACCATCTTAATAAATTGATCAAAATCGGATTCATTAACCGAAAGATCAAATGAATCGGATTTCACTGAGTTTGGTGGAGGTATTCCATCCTTTTCATTTGGTAAGGTGGTTAATATTGGTATTGATGAAACCGGCTATTAAAAAGAAAATGGATATTTTCATAATGGACTTAGGGAAATGTAACACTATTTAATTATTAGTTTTAAACAGAAATACTAATAATCTGATACAAAACTTCTGTACTAAATGGTTGGTGTTACGACCGATAATTTTCTGATATATTTATACATATACTACTACAATCCACTTTTCATAAAATAGACATTAAAAAAATACTAATAAGAATTTACCTACCGTATTTAATATTTCGACAGTATGATTAGAAACAATTGCAAATTCATCCAACACTTCTCCTGTAAAACTGTCTCTTTGTATTTCTAGATCAGATGCCAACAGTGGAAGATTTGAAATAGAAAAAGGCAGCTCGTCTGTTTGATAATTAGAAAATTTTTCTGACAACAATAAAGACTGGTGTTGTACTTCATTGCTAAATATAGATAATTGTAAAGGATCTAGGAAGTCCTCCAAGTAAACTTTCAATTTTTCTGTCATTTTTCTGTAATAAAAATAACAGAATATATATATTTAGTTCTAACAATAGATATTCTTTCATTTCCACAGTTATCTATGAAATTGGTTGAAAAACAATAGGTCTGTGAGCAAACATTGTATACCTACATATATTGGAATCTGTAGATAAGAAAACAGTTACCATGATTTTATTAAACATGGAAAGCTGCTATAACTATCAATGTGATTTCAATGAACATGAAAGGGTTCCCACAAAATACATACCTATAAAATAATTCCCAATATTTTCCATCTATTTCAAGATGTGTGTATGAGACTTAAGATATACATTTGCAAAGCATGTAACACAATTTAAGGTGATAGGTTACATTTTTTATTATGTATAACTGTAATAATGAAGACACATTATTTTGTTTATATAATACAACTTAGTTACTTAATAATGTGTATACAATATCAATACAGTTTAGTCATAGTGTAAGTTGCAGAAGTTTGGTTGCTTTTAGAGGTCTTAACAATTCATCAAACTCTCCTCTTTCTCATTGGTATTTCATTAAAGTAAGATTTGATGTTATGCTGCATCTGTTTCTTGGATGTTTCAGTCATCAGGGCAAACTTATCAGCCTCCTTTAACAAGTACTTGACAACCTTCTTCATCTTATTCAAGTTTGTTCTTTCCATTGTCATTTCATCCTCCTTAGTGATCCATAGTGCTCCTCTGTCCTGTGTGCGATTTGCCACATTCTGGTCATACTTTAGGCCATACTTTATCCTTGGCAAGAAAGCTAAATTCAGCTGTTTGGAGTCAATGGCAAACTTTGATATTTCACCAACCTCAATAGAAGAGATCGTTTTCTGTAAAAAAAAAATTATTGATGGAAAAACCTCAACCACCATTTGTTGAGTATGTGACATAACCACAGCAATCTGCATGGCCTCCTATAATGTAGTAAACACCACTGTCAGTTCTCATTAAGCTTGAGCAATGTTGTATAAAACTAATAATTAATTGTTAGATCCACCTATGCGATTTTTATGAAGAATAACTCTTTGCTAAAACTATTGATAATTTTGACTGTTGTATAAAACTTACTGATAAATTGACATTGTTAAAACTCTTCAATAATGAGTAAAACCATGTGTAAACTAACAACTACAAGTGGTTAGAGGGTACTCTTAAAGTTTACAAAGGATAATGATTGGTCAATATAGAAGTTGGTGCACAGTGTCTATGAGTATATGTATATAAAATATCACATTATTTACATTTTGAGATAGCTGCCTTATATTCTTATCCTTCCCCATGTGCTTTGAGGATCAAAGGAATTATTTTTTATCCAATAAAGATACCTCTCTAAAATTACCATTTCTTGCAAAAAAGCATTATGTGTTTGCTTCATATATATTCCATAAACCTTTGAGGTGACAACACAACCAGGAGATCATTTGCTTTACATACCATTCAACCCAATAGTATTTAATATTATAAAATGCATAAATTATAGTTCAATAACTAATAATTAATAGTCCCATTATATAATTGACAATATTAATTTTTGACAAAATTTGTTGGTCAATTGACTGTAATTATATGTATTTATGAATAATTATATGAATATAACAGTGATAACTAATCATTAGATAATAAATTTAAGAATTATCACAATTTGTTGACACAGTATATATAACAACAGTGTAACTGAATAGTGTAAAAGCATAGTGTACAATGAATATAATTTTATTCCTATAACTCAAAATATATTACAGAGGCAGATTAAGATAGGGGGAGGGGGGGGCTAGCCACCCCCCTCTATTAAAATTCTAAAAATGTTATATGTATTTAAAAACATTATATTAATATTAAATTGCAATAATTTATTTTTCTAAGTTGATGATATTGTGAAATGTTTAATTGCTCTTCATATTGCTCTTCAGTCACATGTACCTGTGCAAGAACTTTGTTTTCCATATAACATATTGACATTTAACACTTGAACAGCTATAGCCATCTTCTGATGATTTTTTTACTTCAAAAAGTCTTTATGATTATTATGTGGTGTAAAATATATAGAACTCCTAACTTTAATACTTTTAATTTTGAACTCTTGACATTGCATTAAGGATGAATTGGGCAGCTGTGATTAAGATGCTGGTTTGCAATGATGAGGGTGTATAATCAAAACATGTTTAAATTAAGCACACCTTGATCCTGGCTAGCAAGTGTGCTTGTTGTAAGTTTAATGACACATAAATTTTATTCTGTAACTATGATCTATTTTGTATAACTTCATGCATTTGTCAATTTGAAAAATAGTCTAGACTAGTATATTATACATATTATTTACACCGCCATAAAGATAAAATTAATCATTACAATATTCCATATTTTTTTATTAGTTGTAATTAAAGTAATTATTTATTCGGAAAAATTACTATTTATAAATAGCCATTGATTACCCTCATTCAAATCTAGATCGACCATCTATTACAATATTTTATTGAGGGATACAGAATCATATTAATGTTATATTTTTTTTAAATAGACAAAAAGTTTTTCTCTAAAATGTCCATAAAATATAAATTTTATTTTTGAAATAATTTAAGAATAATAATAACATGTAATATAAAGTATATGTTTATATCTCACTGTTTATATATGTTTAAATATGTTTATAAAACACATAATCCCTTCTTTTTGATTAGAAATATTTTCAATTTCGATTTTCACATTTTCAAAACTAAAAGAATTATATAAACCATTGACTTATTTTTTTCGATTTAGCTATATATTTTTTATATTAACATGGCATGTATAATAAAAAAGACTGAAAATTCAGAGTGAGAAGAGCTATGTTATCTCATGACGACAGTGAGACTTAGGAAAAGATACTTGACTCTTTAAGATAACTTTCAGAAAAATGTAAAATAGTCTTTTAAAGTCTTTAATCAATTTCTAACCTCATATTATGCTAATTATAGATCAAGTTCAATTGACTTATATATAATAATATATAAGTCATTGACATAAACAAACAATTTTGTATTTTATGTTATCCACTCGAGATTTTAGAAAAAATAGTCTATTCACAAATATAAGTAATGTTACGCGGGAGGGGGTGCCAGTTGTGTTACATTAAATATATTCGCGTACGCTAATTTTTTTTAGAAAAATGGGTAGGTCCTTGATTATGTTTGAAAAATCGTTCAATTTTTTTATGTGTTTTTAATGATAAAGTTTAGACGACCACTACGTGATTTTAAATGCCATGTCCTTTCTAGTAATTTTAAAATGAGTCATATACAAGTATTGAATTTACCCCATCGATATTTTATGACTATTTAATCCATATCTTGTCTATTTTTAAAAAAAATATCGAGGAAAAACCTAAATACAAAAAAAAAGTTATTTACTTAGAAAGTAGCCCAGATTACTGCAATAGTCTTAGGAAAACCAAGAAGGTGGTTTTAAAAATCACCTCACAAATAGGAAAACGCAACAATGTATTATCCACGAATATTTCAATATTAAATCAATATGAATATCAATTATAAAATAAGTCCAAAAGTAAAAATAAAACCAGTTCTATAAGCACTGGTTGCAGGTGTGTCCGGTGGGTTGCGAATGTTTACCACAGATCGGTGCATGCTGCGCATATACATACTCAACAACAAATTTTGGTTTTGTGAGAGTCTCTGATTGCTTTGCCGTCAACGTGGCATATTAAACATCTAGCGACTAGCTGTGCTTGTGCTGCATGAAGTGGTTGCGGATCATGATGTGCTTGTGGAAGAAGCGTTGGAGATTATTGAGAAGAACATAACGGTTGAATTGGGCAAGCCAATTGGATCCTGTGATCTGAATGTCATGAATTCGGCCGCCAATTCACTTGCCAATTTAAAATGAAAGTTCTGCGACATTTGGCGACTGAAATGTTGACCCACTCGGATGAAGGAAATTATATATTGTTAGTGCATTTATGCCACAGACGTCGAGCATGTTGTGAAAATGGACAACAGTCCATCGACGTGTACAAACTCGAGTGGTGTAATTTTTACACATTTCATGAAATGTGTCCACACCAGCTTTGAACTATTGTAGTATATAGTTGAATTTTCCTCTTTTGCTTTACATTATCCTGTATATATAGTGGCCTCATGGTTTAAGGTCGATATCATGTATACTTTCTCATGTATATATATCTTCAGACACACATTGCGACCTTTGTCAAGAAATGGCCCAGAAAGACTCAACACCAAATTCTTTGCTTGTTGCTGCTTCTTCATGCCTTGTTTCGGAGTTTCCTCCATGGCCCGGCATCACAAAATTCTGCCGGTACCCGCATGTAGCAAAAAAAGTTGGGCTGGCTATATAGGGCCAGTTCTAGGTCCTAATACTGGCCACCGAACCACTTCTGTTTCAGCTGGATCCTCCGGGGGCATGAACACAGTTATAGATGTTCAGCCGTCTCAGGGGCCCTCCACATTCCTCGCAGATCGCTGAGTTTGTCTTACCCAGTCTGTGGTGGTACGATCTCAGGAGATACGAGTGTTCGGTTCTCAGTTGGCTGATGGCTACTTCATAGTTTATAGATAGTTCAGGGGGTCTTCCTCTACCGACCAAAAGGTCGGACGGTTGTTGTTCTCTTACTCCTGCGTTGTTTTCCCGATGCTTTTCCGTACTCTTGCTTTAGCGACTCTAAGAGGTAGTCGCACTTCCTGTTGATCTTTGGGTACTTCGATCCCTCTGCTGCTAGTCGGTCTGCTTCTTCATTCCCTCAACACCACAGTGTGCGGGGACCCACTGGAAAATTCTTTGCCTTGTTAGCCTCTTTGTGCATGGCAGCACTGTCGATGTCAGTCATACTGTCTCTCTACTTGTATGCATGGCTGCAAGTATTTCCTCGTCTATCTCTTTCTCTCCCTCTTTGCAGTGCGGAGTTGAATATGGGTTCAATCAATTCGTAAAGCATAATATTTAGAAAATTCAGACACATTCACGTAGACGAAAATCAATATGAACTCTGTAATACATAGGTTTTAACAATATCAGAAATAACTACAGTAATTTTAAACATAATAGAATTACACACTTAACTATAAGAAACTCCACTCCTGTTAATTATTTTTCAGGGTGGCTTGGTCGCCCTAAGA